>JAANSM010000387.1:0-30260 GCA_036850725.1 Orchesella villosa | reverse complement strand
TGAGGTTCCCAACACCAGTTTTCATTTGAATTATTATATGAGTAATGTTATATGAGACATATGTTAGCTAAACCAGCATATATTTACGGTTAGACACCAATCCCTGTCTCTAATTTCCCACTGAGGTGTATATTGAGCAATAGATGGCAAACCGGAAGTCAATATCAAGTTAAACTACAGACAAAGCCCATCGTTTCGTCACAGCCAAAACATGTTCTTACAGAAAGACAAAGTCAAGTTTCAAACTTCAAGTACGGTACTTAGCGCACTCAAAAAGAAAATGTTCAACGAATACTAAAATATGCAGCGCATGTAAGAAGCTGATGAAGTCTTCTATTCTTTCTATTTCAACTTTAAATCAAAAAAGTTTTGGAAGAGGAGGCAAAATTATTCTAGTCGCAAAAAACTTTTGCTGTGTCGGGCAGTAAATTGACATTCACATGTGAAATTAGATACTCAACCGCTTCTTAGTGCGTAGAATCAAGAAATACTAAAGGTATGGTTGCAGACTCCGTTGCAGAAATGTTAAATGCTGAATCTGTCCTAGGAATAAGCATACCTTACTAGTCTAAATTGATAGGTCTAGAAAAGCCGGCAGGGAAGTTTAAGATCAGCTAAGAGACAACGGGGGTAAACTCATTTAATTAGGTAGTCATAGTTTACTACCCTAGTTAATTTAAAAAACATCCAGTTCTAAGGAGTGACAGTGGAGAGATAGTTCAGCCGGCTAATCTCAACACATGGTGACTCCGACGTGACGTTTTGTAACCAGTATTTAACCAGTTGTTCAAAGTAATTTTCTCACCAAGGATTTCAAAAATACGTTGCAAAACAAGGGCAGTTATCGTGACGTATTTACCAGGAAGCATACCGAGCTTGTTGTTTTAGTGGGCTTCTGTAGAAATGACTATGCAGCAGCAAAATCGAAGTTGGAATCACTGGAGTAGACAATGGAGGGAATACAGGGTACCGATGAGAAATTTGGACATAATGTGCATAGACAATTAAGATACAGATGAGCAGATGGAGAGAGAAATCGAGGAAATAAGTACGTTTTTGAACCAATTCATCGACATCAAAGCTTAGGTCACCGCTTTAGAAGGTCAACGTAGCGGTACTGGAAGTAGAACCTCCCTATCAAGTGGACAAACTGGAAGTGATTAAATTACAAAAGTTAAAAAAAAGTGCCTGAAGAATTCGCTGTCGTGGTGGTCACACTCTAGAAACTTAAGTAAAATAAAATCTAAAAATTCATGAGGATACATCATTCAACTTGTAAACCAAGTTAAAGTATTTATCGCAGTCGATGGTGGAAGGGTCTCACACAAAGGTGTTGGTTTACACGTACCCACAGTCAGATGATAATTATCCGAAGGTCATCACTGCTCTGCAGGATCGATTTGAGAATAAGGAAGTGTTAGCGCAAGTGAGCATCCGGGAGCTGATAAATTTGGTATTCCAAAACGTCCAGAGCAAGAAGAAGGTTCCATTAGGGCGGCTTTATGACACCATCAAAGGAAAAATTCGATTATTAGAATCACTTCGACCTATCTGCAATAATTGTGGAAACATTATGCTTTTCGACCAGTGGAATCCTGTCGCTCATAAGTTATTGAGAACGTGGCAGCGACAGTCAAAGCTAGCCACTGACACTAGAAGCGATATGAGACGGCCGTTGGACTTCATGAATAATGAAGTATTAAATGAGAAGAAAATTAAGTTGGCATGAGATGCGTTCAGAAATGGAACCCCAGACCCCAAAAAGATTAGCAAGAAAAAACAGGAAGAGAAGATAAACCCGAACCTTTGCCTACAGCAACTGCTCTTCAACGCAACAGTGTGTCATCAAATTGTTTGCTTTGTGCAAAATCACATGCGTCAAACGATTGCACACTCGCAAATCGTATAAGTTAGGATGAAAAGCGACAGAAAATAAAGGATGCCAGAGCCTGTTTAAAGTGTCTAAGAACGGGACTCTGAAGTTCTGTCGTGTGAAGTACTTGAGTTGTGCTATTAGCTCCAAACAACACTACGTAATTTTATGCCCAGAGTTGGAGAATAGAAATAAGTCATCATCCGAAAGTAAACCCAAGAAAGAGGAAGTCAAGGAAGAAGAGGGAAAATCAACAAGTGGAAATGTAATGAACAACAAAGTCAGCACGAAGACCGTACAACTTCAGACATTGATGGTCAAGATGCCCAGCCGAAATGGAAAATCAAAAATAGTACGAGCAATGTTTGATGCTGGAGCACAGTGGTCTTGCGTGCCGAGGAAAACTGCCGAAGAATTGAAGCTCATGAACACTGGATCAGAAACCATAGTCCAAACTTTCTTTGGAGTTCAGCAGGCAAGAGCAGAAATGCATAATCAGTATCTTGTGACTATTGAGGGACTAGATGGTGAATTCAGATGTACGTTCGAAATCCTTGATGAAGAGAAGATTACCAATGCTCCAAGAATACCAAAATGGGCTTGGTTGAATGGATTAAACCCGAAAATGGTTCCTTTAAGCGAGGTTGGTCCTGGTTGTCATGATATTGAGCTGTTAATTGGCGTTAATTTTTACTATCGTTTGTTGACTGGCAACGTAAACCTGATAATAGAGCGATTAACAGCATGGGAAATCAAACTTAGATGGACGTTGACTGGAAAGGTACCTGTATCACAATCGAGAAATGAAAGTGTGTCTAATACTGTTATAATATATATACATTGGGATTGAAGATCCATAAGAGCCTCCAACAAAAGAAGAGAAAGCTAAAGCTGCCAAGAGGTTTTCGCTTGAGACATTTCATAAGGATCAAGATGGAAGATATGAGATAAAGTTACCTTGGTAAATGAAGAAAACTGAATTGTCAGGTAATCGAGCAGTGCCAGTTTCTCGGCCTTCCCGTGCAATGAAGAAGTAGAAAAAGCAAATTCTTGTGGATGATTATTGACGTATAATTGAAGAATAGCTCACCGTAGGAATAATAGAAATAGTCCCTGTAGCAGAAATAATTAATCCATGTCACTATCTTCCTTACAGACCAGTGGTGAGAATTGCGGTGTTTCTACTCAATACTTATTTCTACTCGAGTGAAGTAGATCCGAATCCATTCTGCACCTGAAGAATGGCAGCATGTGCCAGACCACCTCAACCCCGCCGTTTTGCCGTCTCGTGGGTGCTCGCCTTCACTGTGTTTAAGAAAAGGATGGTGGGAGGGACCTACGTGGCTGAGGCGATCACGAGAGACACTGCCAAATCAAGACGTTATAGTTAATGAAGCAGAAGTGAACAAAGAGCGTCGCAAAGCTGTCACAATATCCAGCAGCAGAATTACTGAAACGACAACAGCCTTGTTTACTAAGTACTTATCATACAAGAATATAATCCGTATATTTGAATGGATAATGGAGAAATAAGAATATTGGAGACTTAGACATTCAGGAGGTGAATCATGCAGAATGAAAATACTTAGTGATGATTCAGTCAGAAGAAAGCCAAGATGAATTCCGATTCAAGCATGCTAAAACTTTACGTGATGACAATGTGCTAATCAGATAGAAAACGATAATTTTGAGAAGACATGATTTGGAACTTTTCATATGCCCTATCCTGTTACCTAAGGATCATAGAATAGTGGAAATTATTGTGCGAGAATTCCACCTGAAGAATAATCACGCAGGTGTACAAAATTTTGATGGCATTATTGAGGGAGAAACTTTGGATTCTCAGTGGGCACCAGGTGTTTAAATAGATTGTGACTAGAGGAGAGGTGTGAGGAGGAGATGATGATTAGAACTGTGAAGAAATTGCTAGTCCGTATATTGGGTCCTGCTGTCGTGGACTTTGAGGAACACAATGGTGTGTGAAGTTGAGTCAATAGCGAATGATCGAATCTTGAATGAAGAATCTTGACTTATGTGAGCGAAGACGTGGATGATCTCGTTCCACTGACTCTATCCCGATTTTTGAAAGCTATCAGATCATCACAGACGACTGATATTGATGCCATAGATGCTGCTGGAATAAAAGGAAAATTTAAGCATCAGCAAATGGTTCGTGATGATTTCCATAGTTGTTTCTCTTCGGAGTACCTCAGTCAGCTTGTGCAAAGTGGTAGGAATAAGCCAAAATGGAGTCTGGAATTTGGTGAGGTTGTACTCATTGGGAAAGATGATAAGAAGCGGATACTTTGGCCGTTGGGACGTATTGAGAAACTGTTCCAAGGACCTGATGGCGAAGTACGTGTGGTGGAGGTCCAGACACCAACTATGACAATGAAGAGAGCAGTGCAACGTATATTCCCGTTGGAGGTGAAATCGGAGTACGAGCTTTTTTGAGAAAGCAACGGTTATGAAGAAGGTGATGGTGAAAATTCCTCCGAGTCAAAGTGGTTACGCGAGCTGGCAGAATCATCAAGAAACCATCAAGATTAGTTGTTTATGTATTGGTATTATTTTAATTATTTCGGAAAAGCAAAGATGGGGAGAATCTTATGAAATCACACAATTTTATCATTGAAATTTATGTTAGTACAATGATTTGAATGTGTAGCATGCCTTCGCTTGTAATTTCGTTTTTGTAGAGTGAGAACCAAGGAAGCATAATACTTTATATTTTCAACATCCTATATTCAATGCCAGTGGTGTGTCTGTTCAGAATTTTGTGCGTGAGAAAACAGAAAAATGTGACTCTCGTAGAGTAGATAACTGTTTTAATTTTACACTGGCTTATTAACTTAATTATTAATTTTAAACTGGAAAAAGGTCATAAAAGTGGTTTACATTAGCTCAGAGACAACTGGAGTTCTCATTTAACTAAGGAAGCTCATAGTTTACTACCTAGGTTAATTTAAACCGCATCCAGTTCTAAGGAGTGACGGTGGACGGGTAGTTCTACAACTTCTAACACGTAGAACTGGAGGAAAAATCAACTTGTACTAGTACGTCGTTACTGCTGGAAAAAAATGCCTATTGGGATATCTTCAGTCGCGTAAATATTTCAGTGGATGATGCACGAATTCATAGAAGACTTGGAGGGGGTTGGCGTTGATCCCCTGCTAATTGTTTTTGGAGATACATATGAGAAGGCTATTAAAGATCACGATAAAATATTGAGCAGCGGTTTAAGAAACATATACGACAAAACCTCAAATTATACACGCCGAAATTAAAATTCAAGCTTCCTCAGGTTCTATTCGTTGGTCATCCCCTGACTTGCATTAATTAAAGAAGTCGTAATTTAGTCCAATGACGGTGATATTGGATCTTGGTTTACGCCAAGATGGTAAGCCAGTCTATTGGGCAGCCGGCCGAGCCATGTCTGTAAGCTCTCGGGCTACTGGCAAGGATTACGGGGGTTAGATTCCCCCTAGGGGCATTTTCTGACAAAAATGCTTTCCCGGTCGGCTTGCTTGCTATAATCGTCCTTGGCTCTGTGTTAGTACGGGGGTCGTAACACTGTATATGTTGTCACGAGGAAGGTGACTGCTGACCCTTAAACATTGCAGTGTTCCCTATAGAGTTTCCCTTCTCTATTGGAAGATGTACTAGAAAAAGTATAAAAAAACTGGGCAAGCTCGAGAAGGTTCATATTTGGACTGTTCGACTCTTGGATATCAGTGAGTTGACCGGTACTCCAATGCTGTGCTAATTCAGTCTCACTGGTCTCGGGGACCCATAAATACATACAAGCCAGTCTATTTCACATCAATCGCAACGACGGCGGCAGAGCAAGGCTGTGTTCAAATTAAGAAGAAGATACTAAAATTTGTACAAGGGTGCGCTAAATTTGGTCGCTACAGAACTAAAGAAGGAATGAAGTCAAGCTATAAACTGAAGACAAACCATCGGAAGTCATCTTCATTTAACCAATTGCGGGCTTTACCAAACGATTTTAAAGAATATTATTGTTAATTCAGAAATACCAACTGGAAGTACGTTAGTAACGCGGAGCGATGCCAAACATCCCCGACACGCCGAGCTATGGATCCCTATCCATCTTCGAGAGCCTGCCAGACATTATGAGTGTAACAGAAGCAGATGTTTGTCACGATGTTATTCAGCTTTCTCTCAATGATTATTTACCCAATAGTGAGCTAGGGATCGAATAAATCCATAAAGGTCGAACTCGAATGGATCTCGACATGTATTGCTTAACTTTGTCAGACGATAAAGGCCAATGCAAAAAAGTGCTTATCGTTAGAAGCGTTACTGTATTTCCTGTGCCGTGAAAAATTGATCAGAAACAGATGGACTTTTATTCAAAAATCTAAGATTCGAAATCCACATAAATATGCGTCATGTAGTGTTGATGCCGATCACTTGAATTGCCAGTTATCGATTGCTAGTATCAAAATTTCCATTCCACGTTTGCCATTTTGACACAATTGAAAGTTGGCAATCGTGATTAGATTGTTAGCATCGGTGTTAATTGTGGTTTTAGTTTTGGTTTTAGTTTTGGTGTTAGCTTCTATGTTAGCTTAGGTATTAGTATTGGTTTAGTTTTGGCGTTAGTTTTGGTGTTATCATCTATGTTAGCTTAGGTATTAGTATTGGTTTAGTTTTGGCGTTAGTTTTCGCGTTTGCTTCGGAGCTAGTTTTGAGGTTAGCGTCTGAAATAGCTTTGGTGTTAGGATTGGTATTAGCATTGTGGTTAGTATTGGTGTTAGCACCGGTGTTAGTTTTTCTGTAAGCATCGGTGTTCGTTTTGGCATTAGCACTGGTGTTAATATTGTTGTTGGCATTGGTGTTAGCATCGGTGTCGGTTTAGCTGTTAGAATTGGTGTTAGTTTCGGTGTTAGCATTGGCTTAGCTTTGGTGTTAGTTTTGGTGATAGCACTGGAGTTAGTTTTGGTGTTAGCACTGGTGTTAGTTTTGGTGTTAGCATCTATGTTAGTTTTGGTGTTAGCACTGGTATTAGCATCGGTGTTAGTATTGGTGCTATCATCGGTCTTGTAATTATAATTGCTGATGAAACCCTTTTTGAGTTCGCATAAATTAGGCTTATTTTGTCTAAGCTTAACGTATTGTGGAATGTAATACGGATAATTAATTTTACATTTCCAAAATGTAGGTTATCATTTGAACTAAAGCAGCCAAGCCATGAAAAAGACTAAAACCATTGACTTACTCCTTCAATCCCATTCTTTTACTCCTGAAAAACACAAAAAACATTGATGAATACATGAATAATTTGGTCTGAGCTTGTCGTTAACTCTTGTGTATCATTTTTATTATCTAGACAGTAGATTAAGATCAGTATCACATCTGCCTGTCTGTCTGTCATTCTCTCCGTCTGTAAACATGAAATCTAAGAAACTACTAGACCGATGGACTTCAAATTTCGTACATTGACAGCTTAGGTCAAAAAAAAGTTAATAGGAATTTCAGACCAGTGGACCTCTTGTGACTCCAAATGTATCGTTCGAAACGTTTTAAATATAACGTAGAATGTACAGTGGAATGGCTTCCATGCATATTTTGGCCCCAGTCATTGGTAAGGGTTAAAGGCCACATGCATTTTAAATGAGCAGATTTTTTCTTTTTCACACAGAACTGATCAAGGAGGAAGGGCTTTCATGCATAGTGTGCCACAGTCATGAGGGTGAGGTTTGAGGTCACATACAATTTAAATCGCAATCTTTTTTGCAAGATTTAAAATCTTTCTTTCTTAGGCTTTCAGGCTTATTTTGAATTTTTAATATAAGTAGCCATAAGCGATAAATGACCAACTGTCAATCAGAAAACAATGTTTAAAATTTTAACAAGACATGTAAGCATGTAGGAAATATCTACTGAAAGCTTGTAATCTGACAAAGTATTAAAAAACTTAAATATTGTTTTTTTTATTGACATACATTCAAAATGCATGTTACCCTCATCCCCCCCTGTCTTAGGTCACAATAAGTGTGAAAGCCATTCCCATGAGATCAGCTAATGATTCTCTAGGAGAATCCAAGAAATTTTTTTTTGCCATTTACAATGCACGTTACCATCATCCCCTCCCCCTATATAGGATCACAAAAAGCCTAAAAGCCATTCCACTGTGATCAGTTATTGATTCTGTATGGGAATCAAAGAAAAAGATTTTTGCTACTCAAAATGCATATAACCTCCATCGTCACCCTCACGACTGGAGTCACAATATGCATGAAAGCCCTTCCACCGTGATCAGTAGCTGATTCTGGGAAACAACTGCTCATCTTTCACCCGTCACCAATGCCTAGGGGCAAAATATGCCTGAAAGCTATTCCACGGTGTATTCCACGCTCCATTTAAAATGCATGTGAACTTTCGACTTCTATATCTGGAGTCACAATTGGACCACAGGTCTGAAATTCCTTTCAAATTATTATTTTGACTTAAGCTATCGATATACCAAATTTGAAGTCAATCGGTACAGTTTCTGAGATTTCGTGTTTACAGACGTACAGAATGACAGACAGACAGACGTGATACTGATCTCATAATCTACTGAAGCACGCGTTTTCAACGCTTCATTAGATAATAATATGTTAGAATACAAGCTTTCAGTAGATTATTCCTAAAAGCCTTACATTTCTTGTTACTTCTAGGTTCCCTTTGTCAACACGGTCTTGTACTACGACCAAACAACTGTGAGCAGCTGGGTTTACTAAGATATATCTCAGCTAGTTAGCGGTAAGCAGAACTAAATTATAATTTTACATCACAAATAGACATTGAAAAGGAAAATTTAACTTTTGTAAATATTTCTAGGATGTGAATTTCACTTCGGCTTAAACTATGGCGAAGGTTATTTTTCTGACGATTCTCCTGTCCGGTTTAGTAAGTTATGTTTTGGTCTTGTTCGCATTATTACTGCCTGTTAATTTCGTATAGCCTTATCCAATACCGTTATTAATCAGTAGACTTTGGAAAAGTATGCCGTAAAAACTGGGCAAAATATGTATGCTGATATGCCGTAAAAACGGTAAAAGCATGCCGTAAAAAATAGGTTTTTTATGCTGTAACATCCAGAATTTTATGCGAGAGTTCCGGTTCTTCGCGATTTTCGTCATTTTTATCTCTTCTAAACTTGTTTGCACAATTATTAAAAACTAATGTATTTAAAGTAACTTCAACTTGTGACACAGCCACGATTTATCAAAAATGGCAGAATAATATGGTAACCAATATGAAACCAAACAAATATGCTATATGAAACTGCATGCATATAAGCAAGCCCAAGCTACTGTATGAAAACGCATGCAGAAAGAATTCAAGTAGGGTTTTGAAAATACGTAAGGAACCCAAGAATTTTATTAGTATGCATTCTTAATCAATTCAAGAAGTGTAATGGAAATGCATTCATTTAGAACCCCAAGATGCTGTATGGAAATGTAGGCATATAGAACCGCAAGATGCTTTTTGAAATTGGTTTGAGAATATTTATAAACAAATCAAACGAGCTGAGAGGAAAATATATGCCTGTAACCCTTGTTTGCCAGTTCCATGTATAAGTGTTAGTTAATGTACCCCAAATTGGGTAAATCAAGGCCTAAATCGATTCGGCATATAATATGCCGTAAAAACTTCCAAAATATGCCTAAACATATGTCGCCTATACATATTGCCAACTTATGCCCGATATGCCACAACAAATGGGTCTAAAAAACGATTGTATTTTCGTCGATATCGTACACATACAAAGTGGCATACCCGTACGATCACGCATGTAAAACATGCCATGCCATACAAATCCGATGTCTAGTAATCACCAACGTTAACAACAAAAATGTCGTTTGCAAGTTATTTGTCTGTTTGTAAATGTGGCTGTAAGTGCATTGGCACAGGTATAATTAAAGTGCTTAATTCTTTAGCTACCAATTGAAGCATTAAACAACAGAAAATATAGTGCAGTGTGGTTTAATCCACCGCTTGAAAATGACGTCTGGGCTGACAGCGATAATTTGTGGACACTGCTTAGAATTGTCTCAATGCGGTTTGGATCAATATTTCTGCACCAGCCACTTCAAATTCAAAACCGTATGCACTCCCTTAAACAATCGAGCTTATTATTTTAATTACGTAGTAATGTCTCATTTTATACTTTGACTTTCTAGCTGCTACCCCAGGACTATATGCTTCAGATACCTACTCCGTCTTACCACTCTATGTAGCGATTTATAACCTACAGCAAAGGAATGATGCAGAGGGCGAATTAAATGATGACCAAAGACTGAAAGTTATAATTCCCTTCGAAGCTATAGGTTTCGATATTAGCGACACATACGAACTCAACAAATATTTCAAGGAACACCGTTTATATGAATATAATCAGACTTTCAACAGCCTGACTACCAAAAGTCTTCATACAGCAAAATTACTTGCTGATGAAGCAAATTATGTAGAACAGGGAACTGTAGAAACTCTTCTTCTAATAGATGATATTTATTTAAATTCTAAGCTTGGTTTCACATATCAGAGTGAGAAAATGGAACGTCACCTTCTTCAAACTTCGTTGAGTGTGAATTGGTCGCGGGGAATACTGCAAAATGAACTGCAACCCAATGAGTATAATCTAGGGGTACTGATGTACTTTAGGTACTTCGAAGAGCAAGCCATAAGAAAACACCGTAAATTGCTTGTAAGCATTTTATCGAGCGTAGATATCCTTGTATTAGTTATTATGGTTGAAGTCGGATATGTGGATCCACTTGTGGAGCACCAAAAGCTTATGGAAATTTTAGAAGAATCGGAAAGTTCAATATTTAAATTGGGATTTAATTTGGAGGTGGTTCCCTTGGTTATCTGCAATAATTCAAAACGTAAAAAGCAAATAAGGTTGTCCCACTTTCTAAATTGCGGGACGCTAATGATGGAGCGTGAGGAAGAGAGAAATCGCACCGTAATATTTTACCAGGCTTTCGATCAAGAAAGCGGTGACTATCGTAATCATGGATGGTACAAGATAATGCCAGTAGAACATCCTTTGATGCGGGGGAACCTAAATCAAACACGAATTGTTGAAAAAATTGAACTAGAAAATACAAAAACACAAAAGCTTAGCGAAGAAGAAGAAGAAGAAGAAGAAATGTAGCTATCGTTTTGTTCATTAAGGTTTATTTTTCAACCTTTTACTCATATAAATAACGATTTTCTTGGAATAAACACCTACTGTATAAATTAAATTAATTATCGTCGTTTCTTGATATTATTTAACTGTAAAATGTTGCTTCTCACAAGCTGTAACTATTCCAATAACTGTAACCTTGGTGACCTTTGCTGCTATACCCCTAAAATTGTAACTGACAGCATAGAATCCGGGCTGAGACAAATACCCTGATTATTTCATATGTATTTATTATTTTAGCACTATTATAGAAAAATATTTAGTCATATATGTAATAATTGCATTGGTACATTTATATACAGAAGCTTCGTCATTGGTAACCTTATCACAATTTATGAATCCAGAGAATCTTTATAAATCTTAAGGGCAACTTGTACAAGTGAAAAAATACAACGAGTCCAGATTGAGAAGAAAGAATTTATCGTGTATGTATGCATCAGTCAGACTTTTTTTCTTGTGCTGTGATATGTGCAATTGCACTAATCCTGAATGTGAGAAAGCCTCTAAAATTCGCTTATGGCTCAGTTTTTAGTCTGACCAAGAATACATGTATTAGTAAATGTATTCTTTTTAACGGGAATTTTTCTCTGGGGACTTTAGGATGGGGGAATATGGTTAGGTGGGACATTCCTAAGGGAGAACCTTCTTAGGAGGAACTGGTACACGGGCTTCATTTTTTAGAGAAAAATACGACTAGAAACCGGCGAATTCACACCCCCCCCCCAAACAAGTCCCTCATACGTTCCAATTTCCCTATAGGAAGATTCCCGCGAGGAATATTAACCCCACTAAAATATTTACCTATAAATAAATACATTTTTTAATATACATCTTTTGGGAAAAATGAGACGTAATTTTGCAATGCAAAATCGCAAACTGTCATATCAACACGTAAAGGCGTCGGTAAGTCAGTAGTAGGCTTACTCTGCATTTGGTCAATAGCTGACAAGGTGGAAAATGTAAGTCCGCTCCAGCTGTAATAAATTTCGACGTAATATAAACGGTAAGTAAATGTTTATCGGCACTGCGCAAATAATCCAATATCCAATTTCATGAAATTCCAAACCGTTTTGACAGCACTTAGTTAAAGGTCAGTTTAAAATGTGCCCCTTTAGATTTGGATGGGTTTAGGAGAATATAGTTTTCACATAACTCCGTATAACTTATCTCAGGCCAATTCCAAAATTGATATCACGTTTCTGTAACGTAGAATTTTGACCGTATTAATACTTGCTGCTTTGGATTGAGTATGTGTTAAGAAAATTGATGGAATACGCCAGCATTGACTTACTGCGTTTTAATCTAAGGAGCTTAAAAGTTGAGTCTAGCGTTTATAACTACAAATCATTATCACGATCGCATGAAAATACTTAATATATATAATAGATAATATAATAAACCAATTTACTTTAATACCTCAAGAAATAATAATTCTATGGTAGGCGTTTCTAATTTAATGATGGCTGAATCCCATAGTTATGAGAGTTTACTATGCTAAATCGGTAACCGGCCCTTACCCTGCGGGTCCTTTACCCTCCGAAGGACCTTCACCCTGCAGAAAGCTTACCCTGCAGAATACTTACCCTGCAGAATACTTAGCCTGCAGAATGCTTACCCTGCAGAATACTTACCCTGCAGAATGCTTACCCTGCGGAATACTTACACTGCAGAGTACTTACCCTGCGAAATACTTACCCTGCAGAGTACTTACCCAGCGAAATACTTACCCTGCGGAATACTTACCCTGCAGAATACTTACCCTGCAGAATACTCCCCAGCAGAATACTTACCGTGCGAAAACATTACCCTTAGGATATCCATTCCACAGGACAATGCATTATTTGGTCGTATTTTTCATGAATACTTACCCTACAAAGTATATTTACAAATATACAGTATTTGATTTCGATTTTATTTTGTACCCTAGATTTATTTGAAAACAATATAAAACGAAATATTTTTAATGACTGTGGGTTTATTTAATTTATAAAACATGACATTGTACCATAGAATTTGTACAAAGAAATGGAAGCGGCCTTTGGCGTTTTAACGTTCAATATATATAATTAATATAATTTAAGCTAGACCATCAGGATAAGCGAAACATTTGCATTTAAAAGCACGTCTTCTGTGGAATCATGAAACAGATCATCATTAATCATTAAGTAGATAATAAATGGAAATCCGCTCATCTTTTAACTAAGCAATATCAAAAAACGGTTTCTCCGTAATTTATAAAAAAACCGTGCCGACTTCTTGGTTTTCTAAACAATTCAATTTGAACGAGGCAAGATGGATTTTTCATGACTCGTGTATTTTTATCACACATGAAACCGTAAGGTCAAATTTGAAATGCCTCCAAGGAAATTTTGATAGGTCAATGACACGAAGATCTTTTATCCTGTACTATACATGACACAATGCAAAAAGAAGGATTTAAAATGTAAAAAAAACGATGAATACGTAATGTAACAGACTGTAACATACTCCAATTTTTCAATAAACTACACAATGAACAGGTACGTAAGTATCTTTGTCCTTTGTGCTCTAAATTTATGTTATGCAACTGCTGTGCAGAATAAGTATTCCGCAGTGTAAATACTTATTATACAGGGTAATTTTTCCGCAGGGTAAGCATTCTGCAGGGTAAGTATTTATAAGGGTAAGCATTCTGCAGGTTAAGTATTCTGCAGGGTAAGTATTTCGCAGGGTATGTACTCTGAAGGGTAAGTATTCTGCAGGGTAAGTATTTTGCAGGGTAAGTATACTGCAGGTTAAGCATTCTGCAGGGTAAGCATTCTGCAGGGTAAAGGTCCCGCAGGGTAAGGGCCTAGAATCTGCTAAATCAATGATTTTTCTATTTATTTAGAGATTTGGCTTGGTAATTTCCACATTCCACTTTTTTAGTATTGTATTTATTTATGTAAAGTGTCCTGTTCCATCCTTTAGTTAATTTAGTAGGGTAAATCAAAAAATTAAGAATTTTGTCGTAGGATAAATCAAAAAATTAAGAATCTTGTCGGCCTGTATACTAAATCCTGAGAAAATGGGGATTTAGCTTCCATATTAGGTTGTATAAATACAGCATCCCTTAGTGTGCAGTCGATTTTGGAGAACGATGTCTGTACGTCGTGTGTCACACTATTCTTTGGGAACTTATTCGTCCGATTCCGATTCTGAAGGAACTTTCTTTCCGGTAAGTATTTCTATTAGCTAATTATCAAGAGATTTGGCATTGTGTTGATATTCGTTGTGAATCTTCGTTCGATTTAGCATTCAAAATGTATTTTTTTTAGTTTGAATGCAAAATCCCATAAAGATTCACATTGGTTTCGTCACATTTGTAAGATGAATAGTTATATTTATTTCGATTGTTTATTTGAGAATTTTTGGTACACTCCTACAACCACAGGTCTACTTACCTTCGTCGATTATTTTTGAATTTCATTTTCTATGTACTATTGTTAGTTCCTGCTGCTCTTCTTTCCATCGTCATTTTCACATCTGTCGTCTCGGGATTCTGGTTGCCACTGTAGGGCAAATTAATACAATTATGCCTCCTCAACGCCCTGAAGCTGGTCGATACGGTGATTCCAAAAAAGGGGTAAGTTAGTTTATATTTTATACAGGTTTTGGCAAGTTACATGAGTTTTTTATTTAAAGGATTTAGCAGCTATATATCAGAGAATCGCCTTTTTATAGGATTTAGCAGTCAATTTTTAGTGCAGATCTTAGAATCTAATATTTATTATTAGATTTAGCACCTACTGTTTTTCAGTAGATCTTATAATCTACTTAGTTTTTGTTCAGTAGATCTTATAATCTACGTAGTTTTAGACTTAGCATCTAATTTTTACTGTGAACTTCTACTTCTTACTAGATTTAGCAACTAATTTTTACGGAAGCTCTTAGAATCTTTTATTTGTTACCGGATTTAGCGGGTAACTGTTCCTGTAGCACTTCAAGTTTTCAGCTTACCACCGGAGTTTATGGTTATTGTAGCTCTTAGAATCTTCTAAACTGCACTGGATTTAGCAGCTAATGTTATCTTTTATTGTTACATTTCAGAGAACTTTTTTTGAACTAAAATGAACTGAAATCTTTTTTTCGTCCGCACTGTGGATCAAGACATCGTCCTGCCTTGAGAATATCCCCTTCACCTACGTGCGGAAAACAACTAACCTTGAATGTTCGTTGTGGAAATTGCCAGCTGCCTAGAGAAGGTAAATTTTAACACCTGGATATGTGTACGCATTTAATGTTGCTAGTTTGGTATACACTGATGCGGATTTAGTATACTAACTTTGTTCTAGTTTTCTAGATCATTTGCATCTGTACTGTTGGAACTGTGGATTGAGTTATGCAGACGTCGGTGTTGTTCGGCGTGTACGTGTATATGGCGAGTCAACTGATTACAGCCAATCTGCTGCAGCCAATAGAACTGCAGTTTCTAAGACTGGCGACAGAATGGAGGAGTCTTATTTTTGTTTATCACGTGAAATTGAAATTTGGAAATTATTTAATAAATTTTATTAACTTATAATGAATGTTGTGTCTGCTTGTGAATTTAGTAATTCCGTGATGTAGTTTTGCTCACAAATTGTTCGTATTGGGAGTTTGAATTGTCTTTGCGAAATCCTAAGTTAAATTTCATTTGGCATAACGCGCATGTTATCGTATGGTTCATCCCATAAATCCAATTTTGAATGCTAAATCCATGGTTAAATGCTAAATCCATTTTAATGCTAAATCCATTTTAATGCTAAATCCATTTTTAATGCTAAATCCATTTAAAATGCTAAATGCATGGTTTAATGCTAAATCCATGGTTTAATGCTAAATCCATTTTTAATGCTTAATCCATGTTAATACTGGATTTGAAATTATTTAAAATTACTTTTAACATTTTAAAAATGGATTTAGCATTACTTTTAAGATTTAAAAACAGGGATTCAGCATATAGAAATGGATTTAGCATTACTTTTGACATTTGAAAAATGGATTTAGAATACACAAATGGATTTATCACTACTTTTAACATTTAAAAACATGCATTTCGAATACAAAAATGGATTTAGCTAAATCATTCCCCTTGCTAAACGCTATGCTAAATCCATTATTACGAAATTGGATTCAGCGCGAGTGGATTTAGCATGGTGTTTTTTAACATTGTAATGCTAAATCCATTTTCGTAATGTTAAATCGTATGATTAATCCAAGAGGGTCAAAACTTTTCGTGCTATGCCAAATCTATTGAGATAAATTATTGATTAGTATTATAAAATTTAGAATGTTTAAAATATTTGACAATTTTACTATGCACAAGGAGCATCATACTTTTAAAATTCAAATTATATTTTAGTTTAAATCTCGTATTTTCACATAGGTCCATATTGAATTTGTTGGTTTGCAAGAACTACTTTTACCTGCACCGCTTGGCCTTAGTAAAATAATATTTCAGATTACTGTATTATCCATATTGATGCGTGCTTATTTAATGTTAAACCATAATCATAATAATTCACAGCTTTAATTTAAATTGTGCTCCGATTGTAGCATATACAATGTATAAACACACACAAATGTTGTCAGCTGAAGCTTTCTGTTTACAGGAGTAGGTAACAACTAATCCAAACAAACGTACTCTATTATGTGCGTGGCCTGTCTTGGTGGCAGAAACCATCCTGGCAATTGCCACTTTGGTACATAATCTCTGCCCAGAACCATAACCACTTGTAACTACAAACGATATTTATACATTGATTAAAAAAGCTTAAACATTCTTTACCTGTACTATTTTAGTACTACCACTTGAATGTAAATACTTAACCGATAAAAATATTACTGTATAGTAAATCAAAAACCAAATAAAGTGTTGTTACACTCCAGAATTATGTGTTACTCCAGTATTGTGTAAAGACAATAGAAATGTTCAGGCCCCTCGCATCTTTATCAATAAGCCAATTTTTATGTATCTTATAGGTACATTATATTATAAGGTATGCGGAAGTATATGATTTATAGATGTAAGAATAGAGTAATATGTATTGTATGTATAACGTGTGTATGTACATGTGGAGTAGTAAATCTCCCGCTCTCAGAACGAGACATGATTCGACCGGAGAAGGTCTTCGAGGTTACTCCTCTCCTCTCTTCTCTCTTCACACCTTTGACTTCAGAATAAACACTCTCACTTTCATTGTACTCATTCACTCTCTTACTTGGCCTTTAGCCGCTCGCCCGCTCGCACTCATTTACTCTCTCATCCTCATAAAACATAACCACATACTCTCCCATCGCGACCGTTGACAGTGTTGTTACGTTATGCACATAATAAATTAATTTAGCTACATCTCATTTGCCACAATACCACATCGTTTTTCCACTACATGATCGTGCTTTTGTCATTTTCGTATTTTGTCTACGAAATTCTTGTTTTGCCAGGATGGTTTTTCAAGTTGCCAGGATGTGTTCTGCCACTAAGGCCGAACTTCATTTCGTGAACTGCGCATGAGAAATCGGATACAGATACAGTTATGATATGATATGATATGTAACAGGTACACAATGGTTTTTAGGAACGAAATTAGTAGTAGTATTGTCTTTATTACGACGATGGTCTTTAGCCCTTACAATCATTTTTAAGTAAACTTACAAGGTTGGATGTATTAAACTCATTGTGATTCGAAGATAACATTTCTTGTTTTAGTACATAATCCAACTTGCTTAAGCTTACATTCGTCGATTTCGACTAGGAAATTGCTATATTGTTCTTCCGTTTCTGGCAGTATGAAACCTCACAGGAATCTTGTTCGGATTTGCTTATATCTAACACACTTGATGAGTACATGGAAATCGTGTGGATTCCCATGTACATTCCACTATTTCATTTGAATAACAGAGCTTACAAATTCTATCTCCATTTACATTTTTTAATATTCCTAGCTCACATTTGTAATTAATAAACCCAATTCTGGCCCGCAACCGTACAAGAAGTTATATTTCTTCTCACTCTTTTCGATAGTTCAGAAACAACTCTTTGCCAGTGTGTACGAAACCCTTTATAGTGATGCATGGTGTGACTTTGTCGTATTTCTACAATATCCGCTTGTTGCTTTTTAGTTTGAATTTGTTAATTATTTGGCTTATAGTGATTGCTCGTTTCTGGTTATCATCATGGACTGGTGGTCATTTTTCGTGATCGAATATGTTTAGAAAGTCCCATTTTTGTGCTAATATTTGTAGATTTCTATACTAATTGTATTTCTGATTTGTTATATGACTGGTCGTTTCCATGGTTCACTACGTGAATGGAACGGGGACGCGTGTGTAAATGATGACGGAATTTGGTTAATCCTTGGGGTTAAATTTTAGCGCTACTATAATGCTTCCCTAAAATAAGTTTATTCGCAAACTGTCAACCACGGCGCTCGTTTGCTAATCAGACGAATTTCTAGTAGGGGAGAAGGTATTACATTGCTACTATAACAAGACTAACAGAATTTGAAGAAGAATATAGTATAGAAGATTTATTATAATAACTCTTTGATGCTGTTGCAAAATCGAGCTTTATTTGAGTAGAAGAGATACGTATGGTTATAATGCATAGATATTTTTACAATCCAAACTCTTTTTGAGGAGCAGGAGACAAGTTTATTCTGAAGATGCATTGATGTTGATCTATTTACTACGTTTATCTATGTTATCTTAGGCTGGAAAAGATGCAATTTAATTAACGAATGTGTTTTCGTATCAGGCTCGTTTAGAGGAGAGAGATATTGTATCATAATGAGCCGAAGATCGTTTTTAATCCATATTAATTTTTGTCAAGATTTAGATGAACCTTTATTACCTTTAGTCCTTCAATTTAAACTTGCTCAAAACAAGGTGCACAATATCTTATTATCTCTATATATTATTATCTTATCTCTGGAATTACATGCTACTACGGCTCAGTGAGAGCAAAGCGGGATTGACTAGATAGTAGTTTGATATTTGGTTGACTCAAACTCGTTTTGAATAGAGGAAACCAAATAGTACTGTTGTGATGCATCGTATTAGAAATCACACACTTTTCTGCAAGTAATAAGTTTATTCGGAAGAGTTATTACTTTCCCCTTGAACAGAAGGGTGACTTTTTCTGATAATAATGCTTAGATACTTATGCAACTACACCTCTGCTTGAGCAAAAGGAAGGTGTATCTTGGTAAAGCTAATGCGGTTTCACAACACCAACCCCATTTGAGCATAAAAATATTGCATTTTGATACATCATGGATGATCTTACAGCTCGAGTTTATCTCGTGCCAAAGGAAAATATTTTTCTTGAGATGTTTACAAAACTGGCTCCTTTTGAGAAGGGGGAGACATATTTTGATACCATATTGACATGCAATCAACTCAATTTAATGGGGAGAAAAAGACTGTCGTGTATTGTGTTCTTTCCTTTGCAATACAACTTCAAGAAGTCAAACAGACTTAAACGACGTAATAAGATAATATTAATGGATCATGAGTCTCCTCTGCCCTTTTTATGCTTGTTGGAAAGCAAAGAGGAGAATATATTTTGATATTTTAGCAATTGTGCTCTGACCAGGAAAAAGGCGTGTCGTTATGCATTGATATTTTTACAACCCAAGTTTCTCACTGAGATGTCGTTTCTTTTCTTTTGTGCTCGTATTGTGCAGAGGATATAACTTGTCGATGTTAAGGCGTACTAGCCTGTGCGTTTTATGTTATTTCGATTTCATTAAAGATCCGTTGGTGATAAACTCGCGCATGGGTATTTTCTTATACCATGATGAAGAAGAAAATCGCTAGTGCTTGTGCGGCAGAGACCAGCACGAAAATGTAACTGACTTCATACTGTCATTTTTAATAAACCCTTAATTGATATTTAACTGATCTTTGAGCAGAAAGCTCGTCCGGATTTTTATTTCATTTATGCGGCTAGAGTGTGAGCCTCTCAGATTTACTTTTTAAAACTTAATTAGGAATTAATATTTACTTTGCTATGAAACGCCAACGCTACTTTGAAACTTGAATGATTACGTTTCGTATCAACAGTGAGAAGCTTGAAGTTGGCAAAGTCTAGCTAAAACCGCATACCAAATTAATTTAGAATACCTTTCCTAAAAGTAAATTATTATTTTATCTTAATTAGCAAACGATATTGAAACAGTGAGAAGCTAGAAGCTGGTAAAGCTCAGCTTCGCTTCAGTTCAGCTAATAGAAAGATGAGGGTTCAGGGTATCCAAAACGAAACAACCGCTGTCACCCTTTATGTCACCGGTCCCGATGGGAGAGTATGGGTTTTAGGTTAATCATGATGAGTGAGTAAAAGAGTACGAGCTGGCGAGTGGCTTTGGCCAAAGTAGGAGAGTGAATGAGGGTGAGAGTTTATTCAATAGCAAAAGGTGTGAAAGGAGAAGAGGATTGAGGAAGAAGCTCAGAGAGCTTCTCCGGTAGAACCATGTCACTTACAGAGAAAACGGAAATTTTACCATCCCTCTTGTACATACATACATTATACCTACAATACAGATGCATACAAATTGGTTTGTTGGTAAAGATGCGATGAATATCAACATCCCTTTAGTCTATACACAATACTGGAGTAACAATTTTTTCTGGCGTGTTACAGTATGTATTATAGAATTGCCAAATCTTGACAGTTATCCTGCGTATGGTAAATAGGTAATTTTATTTCATACATTCATTAACAGGACTATAGGTTGTAAACTAAATCTTTCATATACAATCAACCTTCGTTCATTAACGAAAATTATTTATTTCGTCTTGAAAAACTAAAAATTTTATACTGTGCTCATATGATTTAGGATTTACCGATTTTATGTTAAAAGTTTTCCGATCAAAAACTACATACAGTGTTCCACATCGGCAAACAATACACGGTTTCCTAATTGAAGCCTTCTTTTATTTAACTTGAGTTGCTCGTTCACAATAATCTTTCGAAGTAGCACCGGTTTTGTTTTGGATATCTTTGGATTTGAGTCGTTTGTTGGGGCTGCTATAGCTCGTGTAGTTACCGGAGGGTCATTATTTCTTCTTGATTTGAGAATCTCCTCCACCTCGGCAACTAGAATTCGCTATCTTAATTGAAGATTTCTTTAATTTAACTTGTATTGCTCTTTCCTATTAATCTTTTTATGTACTATAAGCTTCTTCCTAGATTCTTCCGGAGTTGCATTTTCTGTTAGGATCGGTGAAGCTGTTACGGCTTGGTTATTGCCTCGTCTATATTGAAGAATTTTCTCCACCTGGGCTACTAACGCGTTTCTTCTTAACTGTAGTTTAATTTTTTTATCTGGCGTTGCTTTTTGCTACCGATGTTCGTTAGGACGGATTCCGTTTTTCTCTTTGAGTGTGCTGTGTGCTTAATTTTAATTCGGCGAGAATAGTTCAGACGCTGAAAATTAATAAGTTAAAGATATGGCTAAAATATACCTTCATTTTGAATTGAATGCTGAAACCTACTGCTTGTGAAATTACCGGCTGAGGTATCTTTATGGGTCGTTGAGCAACTGTTGTTTTACGCAATCTTGATCTAGACCGCAGGTCATACCGTGGGAAATAATTGCTTTTGGGTCTAACAAGAATCTGTCGAGCCGATTTTCGTCTGTTTGCTTGGGGGGGAAACGGTTGAACATCATTTTTTCGCGCTCTTTTATTGCAACTAGGTGCATTCATCTCGGCCGAGGCACCGGTTGTTGTTTTCTGCGAAATCATAATGAAATATAATTGCCATTTCTACTTTTCATCTTGCATAATTTATGCACATTAAATAATTTCGTTTAATTAACCAAAATTCAGTATATACTTAAGGAACAATAATGTTAATATATTATATCATGTACGTAACATGTTGAAAAAAAAGTGTTTTTTGGGTTGCAAATTTTAAAAGGCTTTTGAACACGATTTTGGCGCGTTTAGTTTGAAAGCATTATTTTAACGTCTCATATGTTTGTAGATTACTATACTATATTTGTGCTAACTGGCTTAGAGATTACTTAACATTTGAAAATTTTATGGTGTTTGAACCAAAATGTAAACGTAGAATTTTACCCCATGTAGGAAATCATAATTTAAAACCGATTTCCTAGATCTAACGTAACGTTTGGAAGATTGAAGTGAGAATAAAGATCCGACTACTCGCTCACTTATATTGAGTTGCTTTCTAAACGGATTCATTCGCTGGCTGTATACTATCAATATGCTGCATTTTAAAGTCCATCAAGTTTAATCGTTTCACTTAGGGGACACCCCTTATGTAACTATGTATTGTGCATTAGCATTCGTACATTCAATAGCACAAAAATTGTAAACAAATAGGAGACATTTTTAGGGCAAGAAATTCGGAAAACAAAATACAAAAATCGAGAGGGCAAAGTATTGGGAAGGCAAATTTCCACAAGGGCAAATTTTTCGTATGGCAAATGTCCGCAAGGGCAAAGTCTTCGGAGGGCAAGTGCCCTAGCTGACAAATACTCCTTGGAGTGCATTTGTATTTGCGGGAAAATCGCTTAAACCCGTGGATATCTGTCCATGGCGATCATTTGGGGCAGCAAGGTGGTTTCCTGTATAGTCTGTGCTACTCAGGAAGTCATACAGGCAGTCTTCGTAGTGTAGCAGTAATGTCTTCGTAGTAGTATGGCAATTGGTCATATTGGGGTTTCATATACGGGGAATATTTTAAGAAAGCCATAAACGGCGTCTGCTTGGGCATTTCCTATAAACTGTTTGTTGCTCAAGGTATCGTTGTGCTTTTCACTGGTTAATCCACCAGTAACAAAACCTTAGATAGCTCACGGTTCAAGCCCGTACTTTATGGAAGATGGTAATGAAGTCGCCTAGTGGCGGTATTATTGATACTAAAAGCAGGTCGAAAACTTTCTTATTGCCAACAGGCAATAAACACTACTAATCAATGGTTAATATTTAATAGTACTAACTTTATAACTTTCTTTCAAATCGGGTCTAGGCGATTTTTCCGCGGGGACACTTGCCCTTCAAGGCCCATTTGACCCCGAGGACAGTTGCCCGTTAGGGCACTTGCCCTTTGTATATTTTACCCTTGCGGATATTTGCCCTCCGTCAATGTTGCCCTCTTGGACATTTGCCCTCCCAATTTTCTTCCCATCAAAAATCTCAACCTCTTTGTCATTTTTGCTAATGAATTCATTTATCACTAATGGAAATGCACACATCATACTAGCATATGTACAGTATGTGACTTTATAATGACAGTTTTCTTCATATTCTTGCTTGAATTGACTTGATGCGTAATGCTCTGTCTAAAGCTGCCCGAAATATTTGCTTAAAATAAGCTAAATGTGAACTCTAAAATACGAAAATATGTGTTTACATATCTGCTAAAAATTGATAAATATATGCTAAATATTGATAAATATGTGCTAAATATATAAAAATAAACTAGCATGTCGTGGAGATGCCTTCTAAAACAGCTTTGATTGAAATTCTACAAGCTTAGTACCTTTAATCAATAGTAGATAAATTTAGCATAAAATATATGCAGTTTTAAAAAACATGTATTTATGAAATGGATTTTGATGACATTCTTAATGTAATTGCTGAAAGATTTGGGTTAATATGTAAGTTAGCATTGAGAGAAGACAAACTTGTTCTTTTCAATTTCTTCAGGTGGGATACTATTAAAAGCATATCGTCGGTTTAGATGCAGAATGCGCTTAGTTATTTCAACAGTAAACTTCAAGAAGCGCTCAGTTCTTCCGACAGATTGGGTGCAAAATCTGCTTACTTCAATTTCGGAAAAAATTGCGATTCGAATATCAATAGATTCTGCGTAAAATTCTGCGCAGGTTGATACCAAATTTGTGGGGATTGAATTGTTACTAACAATAATTAAGTAGGTTTACAAATAAGCGATGAGTTCCATCGACAGGTAACTTGGAATTATTATTCATCAACAAATATAAATTTCCTCTGTTTTGAATTGAACTATGGCTTAGAATGCATTTCTGAACCATATAGCGTTTTTTGACAATTGTTGAGGCAAATTCCCATCTTCCAAATTCCAAATTCCCAACAGTAAAAAAATATAAACAGGTGCTACTTCGCTTTTTTTCATTTTCTTACGTCTATGGGAAAACAGCGTTTTAGAACTTGTTCTTGAAGTTTATTGTTGAAAGAACTAAGCGCATTCCGCATCTAAGCCGACGAGATCCCATTTATATATGAAGTAACTAAGATATTCGAATCGATTCTGTACTCCCGACTTTTAAGTAGCGTAAGAGATAAATTAGACAATCGACAACATGGTATTAAAGAGCATGGCTCGTGTGAGACAGTAATTGCTGTAGTCACACAGGACATACATCAATACTTAGACAGGACATCTGGAAGAGATGCAGCTGTATTAATCGATTTCTCCAAAGCGTTCGACTCGATTCCTCAACATCTTCTACTATTAAAACTTGTAACCAACTTTTCGTACGCAGTACCACCATACATAATGAGGGTAATTGTAAATTATTTTGCTGATAGAAAATTTAAGATACGGAATATGAATTTTAGCTCTCAGTTCTTTAAGAGAGTCACTGGGGTGCCACCTGGATCAGTTCTCGGAGTTTTATTTTTTATCCTATATGTTAACGATATTGGTGACGTAATATGAAAGGTATTTTATAAATCGCGTGATTATAAGGCAAAAGAAGAAACTGTTAATCCGATTATGCTGTATGGTGAACAGATTGAGCAGGTAAATACTTTTAAGTACCTTGGAGTAGATTTAGACAGCAATCTTAATTACGAAAATCACAGTAGCAGTGTATAGAGAAGGCTTAATGTTGCGTTGGCAAAGTTGTACTCACTACGAAGGCATTTTTGTCCAAAGGTAAGGAAGATATTTATATCATCGTATGTAATCTCAATTATTAACTTTGGTTTAATTATACGGGGAGTAGCAAAGGTAGAATTTTTATTAAGAATGCAAAACAAAATTAATAGGTTTATACTATGTTAGTTTAATAATTCGCTGCACAAAAAAGCAAACAAAAAAATTCAAGAAAAAATTAAATGTTAATGACTATCTGCTAAATTTAGATTTGCTAACTTTCAATGAGCGTATCAAACTGGCAGCGATCAAATTTGTATACAAACATCGAAATAGAATTCTATTTAAGAACTGGTTTTTGACTGAAAATCGGTATGGTGACAGCGAATACTGTAGATTTGTAGTCCCGAGACCACAAAAATCTCTTTTTAAACGGTCACTACAGTATTATTCGTGTACAACATGGAATAACCATCTGAAACTTTTTAAATTAGATGACTCTGACAGGTTACACATGCTCATTGAAAAATGTAAGCAAATTTGTATTAGAGATAGAAACAAAGAATTTGTATAGAGAATATCTCATTAATTCATGTTAATTGACTTGGCTATGATTTTTGGAACTGACTATGAATTGTTGAATAACTAGATAAAAAGTGAGAAATTTTTACTGTAATAGTGATAGGGTTGGAAGAACAGCCTTGTATTGATTGAAACTTTTAAACACTGAAATAAAAACTATCTATCTATCTCTCTATAAGTTTCCTATGTCCGATAATTAACTTAAACTTGAACTTGGTTCTGAGGGGAATTTTTTTATGCAGTTCTTTGCGTTTCCGGTGTCTCAGAAATTACTTTCTGTCCTTCTCCATGGAAGCTTTCACCTCAATGATTCCACGAAGTTAAGTTACATGCTTTAATTGTATTAAATTTGCTTTTTGTATGGTCCAGCTATAACTTTTAGAGATTTTTCACAAACGTGGGTGAAACAATGTTTGAAAACCTATGAAAACTACAAATATAATGGTGATGCTTACAGAAACTGTTCAAAAATATATATAAAAAATAAACTTATAAGCCAGGTTAATGAGAAATGTCCAAGAATTAACCATGTTTTCAAAAATAACGGCAATATTTGCTAATTATAAGCTTATGTTATGAGTCATAACATAGGCTTATATTTTGACACCCCTCCAAGGCCCATTTGCCCGCGAGGACAGTTGCCCGGTAGGACACCTGCCCTTTGTATATTTTTTCCTTGCGGATGTTTGCCCTCCGTCGATGTTGCCCTCTCGGACATTTGCCCTCCGTATATGTTGCCCTCTAGGACATTTGCCCTTTGTATATGTTGCCCTTTGTATATGTTGCCCTCTAGGACAGTTGCCCTTTGTATATTTTGCCCTCCGAATTTCTTCCCAGACAAAATCTTAACATCTTTACCATCATTTTGTACTCCTTTTTATTTACAATATTTTTGCTAATGAATGCACTAATGGAAATCCACACATCATACCAGCATGTACGGTATGTGACTTTGTAATGACAGTTTTCTTTAAAATCTTACTTGAATTGACTGGATGTATATATTTATGTCTAAGGTTGTCCCAAATATTTGCTTACAATAAGCTAAATATGTACATAAATATGAGGTCTAGAATGCAAAAATATGTGGTTAAATACGTGTTAAATAGCGAAACAAATATTTAATAGTTAAAAAAATAAACTAGCTTTTCATTGAGATGTCTTTTAATAACGTTTTGATTGAAATTCTACAATTTTATATCAGTGGCTAATTTAAAGCTGGATTTGTTTTGGTGTGAGGGTGGGTGGCATCGGTGTGACCAAGCATGTGTAATCAATGACTTTTTCTTCAGATTAAAGATTAGCGATTAAAATTAATCTCTTTGGGACGTTGATTATAGATTAAATATTAAATTTGCCAGAAGTATTTAATCTGATTAAAGATGAAAATTCTTTGAGCAGCATTAAATTATTGATTGAAGATAAAGTAATCGATTAAATGGTTGATTAAATAGTTGATTAAATGGTCTGAAATGTCACATTTTGCTAGCTAAATACAATTGTAAGTCACATTACAACAAACAGAAGTGGGATAGGGCAATAAATAGGTGTAATTTGCATTACTCCTTCCAATTTATACAAAATTTCCATGATATAAAGGCTGTCCGGCTTATAGAATGGTTGTATCTTGCATTTGTCAACGAAAAATATGATTATATCTGAGGTTCTGAGGGGAATGTTTCGATAACAATGTATAAAACGGGTATTTTAAGTAAATTAATAATCCAAGGAATATGTTAATCAGATTAAAGATTAAAGTCGAATTATATCAAATTCGAAAATAACGTAGATTATTGATTAAAGATTAAATAATCTCTAATCGGATTAAATAATCCAGATTATTAAACAATTGATTACACATCCTTGGGTGTGACATAGCCGAATCACGGCTTTTGTAGTGATTGAGTGTTGGTACTAATCAACAATCAGTGATGGCTTAAGTTTTGTAGTAACAATTTGAACAAAAATACGATCAGTAATATAAATGTGGTTACTCTATGATGATGTAGTAAACTATAGTTTAAAAAACTGCTGTCATCGTTAAAAATTTTCAAAGACTGCTAGTGGGATCGAATCTCAACCACCGCGCCCCCATTGATTACATTTCATAAGGCTAAATAATATGGTTGTATCCTGCATTCGTCAACAAATAGTATGATTATATCTGAGGTTCTGATGGGAACTTTTCGATCACAATGTTTGAAAACTTATCAAACTACAAATATTATGGTGATGTTTACACAAACTATTCGAAAATATATAAACAAGGTTCAACTTATCAGCCAGGTTATTGAGAAATGTTCAAAAATTAACCATGCTTTCAAAAATACCGGCAATATTTGCTAAATGTGTCAAAATATGTCGCAACATATGTGATATTAGCTTAGGTTATGACTAGAGCCCGGACAAATATGTTCTATAAACGAGCGAAATATGTATGCTGGTATGCTGTAAAAATGGCCAAAATATGTTGTAAAAAATCGCATTTTTATGGGTGTTTAGTGGAATACGGAATCCGATTAATGCATTATATTTAATTCGCAAAAAATTCATCAATATTTATCTAAATGCAAAATTAAGATTATTAGAAACAGAAGTGTCCTTAATTACGTCTAAAAATTTAGCATAGTTTTTTTTCTCAAAAACTCATGTTATTATTCATTCGTAAATGGGATTACGCATCCCTGGCCAGCAAATTTTGTCATAATGTTTAATTGCAAATATCTCAAAAGTCCCGTAAATTCCGCAAATTAAGATTTCGGTATTGAAATCTGTGTGGTCTTGGACTACGAAATCATGTTTCAGAGTTCGCGGAATGTTCGGGATTTTGGAGTAATGTCGATTTCAAAAATGTCCACCAAAATCACAAATAACATTATAATTCCTACATTTTTACTTCAATCGTCATGAAATTCTGTAGGAGCATTCTGCTTAGCATGGCTAATATATCTGCCTTCCAAGTTACACAAAACCAACTCAATCACATTTTTAAAAAAATACTTTTTGAAATTTGACCTCTTAAGTTTGACCGAAACTAACATTGGCTGCTTGTCAGTTAGATATGGCATGTCGCATATCAATCTGACGGGAATCGCCAGCTTTATAACCCACTTAAATATGAGGTCAGTCTATATAGGTTAGACTTTATAATTGAAAAGGGCCCACTAAACACCCATAAAAATGCGATTTTTGCAGCATATTTTACGTCATATTTTGGCCATTTTTACAGCATACCAGCATACATATTTCGCTCGTTTATAGAACATATTTGTCCGGGCTCTATTTATAACACACAATGTACCGTTATGCCACTGCACTATCCTTCAACCATCAACCAAGTTGAAATAGCAACTTTAATCTACCCACTCATGAGCCTTCACACAGAACACTAAATGTAGAAGTGAAGTTCATTTGTGTATATAATCCACTCACCACTGCTATAAACCCAAAGTAAAAAATACGCAACGTATTTAAGGCCCACGTACTTTAAAGTAGCAGAATACAAGAAGAAACCACGTGTTTTAAAATTCATGTACTACCAAATTTCACAATCATAATTAGAGCTGCCCAAAGTATGGTAATTCATATTTCTCATTTATGTTGGACTTCGACCAAACTTCGTATGACAACGTTTGGTAACTTTTGAGCAAAGATCACATGCATTGCAACATATTTTCACCAATTTCGAAAGATAGCCGTTATTTTTTTAGGCTTGGTTCATGTTTTAACATTTTTCATAAAACTGGTTGATAATTTTATTTATATATATTCAAATCATGAAAACATATGGTACATTTTAATTGAATAATTTCTTGGGTAAACTTCGAGTGTAACGTATTGAATATGGTATATTATTTTCGTATATGGTACATTATTTATTTTCAAAATATACTACTAAAATATGGAGAAGAAAAGGTTAAAGCTTTTTACGCCGATATCTCATAGTAATGGTAATTCTGTGTTTATTTCAGTGACAGAGTTTATAATGTATTACAACATTGTTTTCATAAACAGGTCACTTGACGAAAGAGAAAAAAAAATGAATATCATTAGTCAGTAAAAAAAATTATTCCATATTATGTTGACAGGTCAAAAAACAAGCCGGGTAGTGATCAATATTCTAAACAGTTATCATTAGTATAGTAAGTTTTTGTAAATCTCAAAATAACATTCCTGGTCGTAACCTTTGCTATTAAATCAGTATGTAGAAATCTTTAACCTTTGTCAATGTTGATTAGTAACGTTCTGCAGTACTGATTTATGTCTTGTAAGCATATTTGTAGCCCTAGTTTACTTAACATTGGTAAAGTGTCTATGTTTTTACAATTCATTTGAAAAAAGGCATCGAACAATAATAACATATACTTAATATCAAATTTACATTCTTCATTGTTGACTAAAACATGAACTTTTTTAGGCCTAAATTCAGCAACACAAAGTGGGCACACAAAAGTTTTGTTACTTTTGTACTTATAGTATGTAGAGTCATTCATAGAAAGTAAGCATTTACGTCTATGAAAGATATTGAAACAGTGCACGCAGCGAAGAAATCCATACGTTTCACTGTCATTAGCTTCAACTGTCAGCACTACAGTGAAAAAGTCTCCTGCGTACTCAACTGGTTGTTCATCAGAAATAGCTTCTTTTTTACATATACAGCAATGTGGTCCTTTGGGTAGTATTTCGTCCACATCATATTCTGCATATTCTTCGTCTTCATCGTACGTTGGGGTCCATGACATGAAATCCTCGTAGTAGCGGAT
>JAANSM010000386.1:0-30292 GCA_036850725.1 Orchesella villosa | reverse complement strand
CGTATATAAACATAGTAGAATGCACAGAGAGTCATAAACGTAGCGTATAAACGTACGTAAACTATGTACTCAAGGTTTTCATGAGGCTAACAAAAATATAGGAATATGAGAACGGCATGTCTCGACTATAAATTCCAAATTCCTCTCCTTTTTTCCGCAGTCAGCTCAGCCATAATACTTTTGTGTTTCATATAATGTATTTTATTTAGTTACTGTAAAGTATACCTATTTGGTAAGACCATATTACGTATTATATTATGGATGTTGGTGCTAGTACTTTTATACATAGTCATATACTCATATAATATTTTTATGAAACGTACACACGTGATATATATTTTTAGTATAGCTACTCAAAAGCTGGCCTTCCTGACTCGAATGAAAAATGATGGTGACTTAAGCCAGGCTCCTTTTCCTCCTTCTCTCCTCTCATATTATTTCTATCTTCTCCTCTTTCTTTTCCACGTTACAAGAACCACACACCATATATCCCCATCGTATTATATACCATCTGTTCCTATAGTCCTTTAATATATAGCAGTGTTGAATGTAGAAAAGAAATGCGACTTCTGCTGCTGCACTATTTCCTGCTCCAGCTCCACTTTGAGTGCATCGTCCACATCCAGATATACACACACGACTTAAGTTGTTCTTCTCTTCTTTTCTAAAAACGGGAAAAATATGATGTAATGTTTCAGGTTCAAACTTCTCGGCTCTCTACCCGTACATTCAGTATTTGACGCGTGAGTATCTATCTCATCGGACTTGTGTCCCATTTGTTTCACATGTGCATTTTTCATCCAGGCTTCTCTCGCTTTTGCAGCTTTCTTTCTCACTCCGTCCCCTTTGTCTCTTTCTCTTTTTTATTCCTTTCTTTACCACTTTCTTACACTTTCAGAAAAAGAAGAGAGGAAAAAAGTTACCAAAAATCCAACTAGTCAAAAGTTAAGGAACAGGAAAAGTGATTGAATGTCTAAAATCTAAAAAAAAGAAGAAAAAAGAAATGTACATATGTAGCAACCAGCACCTGCAGCACGCAATGATGAAAATGGTTGTAGTACTTCATCCAAACAATATGAAGATGTGATTTGGATATTTTTTTCTCTGTAGGTGGATAATGTGTCACTGACACGGATTTTTGATGTATTTAAATGTAGAAAGTTTTGGAAGTAAAAGATATGCTGCCTTGTGCCAACTTTGGTTTTTAAATTCTCTGAATTTATGTACGCGTATGTTTTTGTATCTATTCAAACCCCTTAGCTAAGCATTTTTTCTCTTCAGCTTTCAGCTTTAGGAAAAAGAATAAAGTTTGAGTTCAACTTTGGATCAAGTCCACAAATGAAACTTTGTGCTTTCTTAATTAAACCTCTAAAGAGAAATGTTTTATCAACTTCACATTTCAAAACTCATCATTTCTCAATTTTTTCTCTATTTTATGCCTACTCAGTTGAATAATGAATTACTTTTAGTATTTGAATGCTTATTTAGCATTATATAAAAAGACATGGAGGAGGAAAACCATCATAAAAATGTGTAGCCTGAAACTTCCGACTGATTTCTCGGCAGTCTGGAACGAAAATATCTTAAATCTATCATTTTAGCTTGCCTGACTTGCATATGGAGTGGAGTTTGCTTATGCTACGACGATGGAAAAAACTGTCTTTTTTAGTCTATGAAAAGATGTGGAGGATACAAGGAAGGAACTTACAGCTTCCCCTCTCTTCCTCTACATATATTCCCTTTTGACAGGAAGGCAGAAAATGTTTCTCTTCCGTTTCTCCTCATAAGAAATTCTCCGCTTTCACCGTATTAACTCTCTAGAGAAGTCAATATGTCCCAAAGCTCTTATCCGTTATTAAGATGTGCCCTGTTCAGCTTCTCTCTGCTCCATTTTTATGGGAAGATGAGAGGAGAGGAGAGTAGAAGCTATAATATTTTTCCGGAAGGAAGATTGTATGCGAGATGAAATTGTGATGACATGATGAAAACACGCAAGAAAAAATGCTTTCGTAATTTCTTTGACTTGACTCTTTCGCGTATGATGTTGTATGTGTGTGTGTGAGAAGAATGGAATTAAGATAAGTGATTAAACCATGCTCGTCAAGCTGTTGCTGCTTAAAAAAATGTGCTATAATATATGCTGCTTTCATTTGTCTGCTAAAATATTATCGTAATTTAACGCCCATCATTATTTTAACCGTACTCAATTGATGTAATAAAATTTGCATGAAAGTGCGCCAAGCGAAAGCCTGAGATGAAAAGCGCAAATGTGTCAACAATGAAACATTAATGAAATTAAAAATTAAATTAAAAAAGTGTTAAAAGAATTATTCTAACAACCCATTTCTTCATTTGTGTTACAGATCCACCTCAAATCGTAGAAAAGCTGAAGGACCAAAGAGTCAAAGCCGGATCCCCAGCAACATTCTATTGCAGAGTGACAGGCGACCCTCCTCCAACAATTCACTGGCGTAAAAATGGGAAGAAACAGCCGGGTGGTCATACACGAATTTTTATCGAGCAGTTTCCCGGTGTCTCCATTGCTCCGGATAAATCCTGCTCGCCATGTACGGGATGATGCTTCATACGAATGTATGGCTGAGAATGGTGTGGGCGACCCTGTGACAGCATCCGCAAACTTGACTGTCTTTTCAGGTATGTGTCATCAGTTTTTTAAGACGTTTCATTCTCATTCTTCACCAATTTTTTTCTCAATTCAACATACAACTCTCTCTACTACGTAATATAGTTTCGCCCATCATTCATTTCACGAATGACGAAACCGTAAATGCTCATCATTCAATCCACATACATTCTCCTTCTCTCTCTTTTTCTCCTTGTTAAACTTAGTTGTTCCGGTTTAAACGAGAGAAAATGTGTGTGCGGTTGTCACTTTTCACTTTCAGTTGAACTCGCCACCACCTCCTCCTTATTTTCCTATTGACTACTCCTTTTCCATGTTGCCACTCGGGTTTTCCTCACCACTGGCTTGTTCGGATCAGCATGGAGGTGGCTTGCCTGTCTTCTGACTGCTACACCAAAGATATCACACCAATGAACGAATGAACAAGCGTGTAGATTGGCTAGTTGTGTGGTTCTCCAACACTCCAAACGTGTAACGTATAAAACGAGATGAGAAGAACGACAGCTCTGCTCTCATCTCTTTCCCTCCCTGTCCCACTCGACACTCAACTACTCAAACTCAGATTTTTTTCTTTCAACAGCCACCGGGCTGAAATCAGTCAGTCATTTTTTCTCACCTAATCCTATTACAGTGAATTGTGAGAGAGTGTAACTTTTCCTCTTGATAAATCATCATTATTTTAGCTAACCAACTTTACTACAAAAGTGGGTTCTGTGACATACTCACACACTCTCATGCCTCATAAACTGTCAAGCTTCCAAAATGCCTTCGTTATTATTTCATGGTTATTTTATTATTATGGTGGTGTAATATTAAACACATCGTTTCAGTAAAGCCTTAGTCATGTTGCCTTTCCCTTGTAACAGAGAAAGTAGGAGAAGTAATAATATAGAAAAATAGCACACATCATGTTATATCCTCCACACTCCACTCTGAAACCATGCCAAAACCATAAATTTTCCTCTGTGGCTGGTTGAGACATCGATCTAAAGTCATGCTTGAGTGACAACAAAGTTCATGAAGGTTCACAAAGAAAGGGAAAGAGATATATAATATGTCAGTTGGTTTCCCTCTTGAAAAACATATATACCTAGTTTACATCCAAGTTTCTGTCTGCAAATTTTATATCATTATGTATGAGTTTTACTTCTCTCTCTCTCCAAGTTAAATACTTGAATATACTTGTTTGGATTTCTAGAATCTGGATTTGGTCCATATTTTACCATTTTACTTAGCTTTGCAAAAGGTTTATGCAATTTTACTTTGAATGGAGAGTGAGAGTACGAATTTTTGGTGAATTTCTAACGAAATACAGCTTACAATATGCACGAGATTTTGGTGGTAAACCAATAAGAAGATTTATACGGAAATATATTTTCTGGCAAATGTGACTGCACAAAAACACGTTTGGTAGAATGTCATTTTCACAGTTTGTAGCATTAAACCGAATAAACTATACAATGTAGGGTAAAGGTATGAAAAGTTTAGTATGTGTACATCAAAGGCCAAATTTATATTTGCCAAAGTTAATATGCATATTATTATAATAGATACGGGATTTCTGCTTGGAATAGGATTACTTTTCCAGTTGGTACCGTTCCGGAAAGGAAAAGTGGGTAGAAGGATAGAGGATAGTATATTCGTATTGTAGCATGAAAAAAATGCTCATGTATGCCACACACATGAGTGAGCGACAGAAAGAAGACGAGTGATGTGATGAGTCTGGTTTTGCTCATATGTTCTTTTCCCCCTGTACTTTCCCATAACGTACTAGAGCTTTCCATCTACAAAACATCTTTGTGTTCGGATAGACACCAAAATTTTGCAACTCAACAAGCTTTTCCCATGATGATGATGATATTATGCAAGTAATGTAAATTACATTCTTCAACACATGTGGTTTACTTCTTCATTTCTCAATGTCTATATTCACTCCGGAGAAATTGGAATATTCACATTTTCCCCACCAACATAAAAGGATATATGCTTATAGTATATATATTTGCATTACCCATCCAAGCAGACAAGTATGCATGGGAAATTGAATGAAGATTTTTTTTCTCGACGAAATTATAAATTCCTTCGTTTTAAATTTAAATTTCTTGATCCTTTCCCTTCTAATATTTACATCACTATAAATTATAGTTTAAATAGGCTCAATGCGGTGCTAAAATGCGCGATATGTGTATGCTTTTTCGAACTACGAACTACCTCAACCTGTTTTCTTCTGAGCAAAGAAAAAAGGAACAAAACGGCGTGAAGTGAATTGGCTTTAGCATTATCACAATATGAAATATGGGAAACGTCCTTAGGCACTCATTCATATTTTGATATGAATATTATGGTAGAATGCATACGTGAGAGACGGAGAAAGGGAAGGAAAGTGTTTATGCATATTATTATTATTACTCTCCTAGAAAATGTTTCAGCGATAGTAATTTCGTAAAACAGTGAAAGAAGGAGGAAATGCAAGGCATGCAAAGGAAAAGTACAATATATGTGAAAGGTACACAGAAAGCAAAGCAAAGTCTCTCGACTTCTTTATCTCAGCCGAGCATAAGACAGCAATCGTCATATATCTCTCGTATTATTCCTCACTCTCAACAGGAACTACACCATTATACTATGTAAATATATGAATGTAGCAGAACCCATATTGTATACATACTTGCTTTTCAAGTCGTTTGTTGTGTTCCTACATTTTGCCACAAGCAGAAATAATAATAGGGTAGTATGTGCCCACGCTCTTTTACAATAATGTTGTACTAGCAAAAGAAAGGGTACACGCAATATAATATACTTTTTGATAGGATGTTGATACGCTACACCGTTTGCACATGGTATATACATATACATTCGAGGCTAAGAAGCACATATTATAATAATACATCCCCAGACGTAAGTAATAAAGTCTGGTGTTTGCTTTCCTTTACCATATTATTTTTCCTGGATCGATGCTTTCTCATCAGACTAAAATGTCTTTCATACATGCACACACACATGCACAAATACATGTATCGCTTCCAGCCATACAGTCGAAAGGGATGAGAGGATGGAAAGAGAGAGAAAGGAATGAGGATCCACCAAAAAGAATGGAAAAAGTGAAGAGGTAGAAAGAGAATAGGAAAGTGTATATGTATTATGTACTACTTGCTTTCTTTCTATTAAAATGTTTTGCTCCCAGACAAAATATTTGTTTATATGCTTGCTTACGCATCCATGCAATTCACATTATGATGATGATGGTGAAATTACACGCAAAGATGTGGAACAGTTTGTACAAATTTCATACGATTTATGATGTCTCACTCTGATGCTTTGAACTGATGAAGCTGATGGGGAAGAGAAGGAGGGATGATGATGATACTTCTAGTGTAGTGTGGTGGTGTTGGTGATGGAGCGTGGTAGGAAAGTCAGGAGAGTAAGATGGAAACGGAGGGGAAATGCTAATTAGTGTGATGATGTAATGATAATTATGGAGAACGGTTGAACATCACACACACACACACAGCTGCGTGGTGAAAGATAGGGAAAGCGAGTGCATACACATTTTCATACACCAGTCTCACTCAAGCATGTATATGCCACTTGCAAAACTCAAATTTGCTTTGATACACTCCTGTTCTCACATTGAAATGCTAATAAGTCTAAAAGCTTACATGGCGTTGGTGATGGGTAGGCTTCAAGTTTGAAGTTTCATTTTTATAATGTAGAGTTGCTCAAATCCAATGCGAAATGTATTGATCACATGCATATAAGTATATTCATTCTGTCTTGAGATACGCTGTTTACATAGAGTCTAGTATGCTGCTTAATTTTAGTGTAAGAAATCGAGCAGATTGTTCCAGTATATCAGGCATATTTATGTTATATACATGTGTACATCTGTATAGTTGAGCGTAGATGTGAATCATTGTTTGTTTGTCTCTGTGTAGAAGGGGCGATTGATCATTTTGTAGCTTCGTGATGTGGATACCATATTCAATTTCACTGGAAGAGATAACAGCCTTTGGTTCTACAGGTGGTATTTTTTGAAAGCAGCAAACCGATGTCGTTAAAATAGCAAACTGATTATAGTAATTGATGAGTCCTAACCTGTTTAATTTCTTATTTAGCTAATCAACTCACATCTTTTTAACGTTGTATTGAGCTGCTGTAGGATGTGGATTTAGTATATTGCATATTGAGCTCCTCGTTACATTTAGGGGCAAATCGAAAGAGCGTTAAAGGTTGATTTCCCAACTGAAGACAAATTTCCGAATATTCTATACGCACCTTCTGGAATAGTTGGGTAGTTAACTTAGGTTACGTTGCAAAGCAAGCATAGTATTTCTATTACTTTTGAAATTGCTAAGCCAAACACATACACATAGCTAATAGTGTGAGTGTCCTGGAAAACTTTTACTGGGGCTCTTTGGAAAATCTCCAAAAAGGTGTGCTCATTTGTTTGTCTTGGGACTTCTCCAAGCCATTCCAGCGAAATGTGGAAGGCGAAAGTGCAATGAGTGTTGGGAAGAAGAAAAGAAGCAGGCAACAAAACGAGACAGGATACATTAGCCAAATTAAAATTGCAAAAGAGCAAGAGGAGGTATAGTACTACCTTGTACAAATGCTTTCAAAGTTGAAAGAGAGAATGAAACGGGAGATCAAGCAAGTACATTATAATGTTTCGCTGTGTGATATTATGCTGGTGGTACCACGAGCAATTTTGTTGGGTTGTAATATACGCTATATATATATACGGAGCCAGATAAAAAAACAAGAACCTTATTTCGTTTCAATACTAACGACAGTCATGTGTCTGCTTTTGGTCATGTTACATAGATAGGTGTTGTGTGTTTTTTTTTTCATTTAAATATTGCACGTTCTACAAACTACATGCACACATTCATAGATTTATATATACTGCACCTGCATTGAACTCATTCTTATCACCTTCCACACATTTGACCCTCTCACAACAGCAAATATTATACTATTTAGTCAATATCCAAAAACGTTGAAAACACGATAAGTTGACGTTCATAATCGTTGTATTCTATGATTTTGATTATGAACAAAAAAAATACGGATAGTGCAACTTAGCGTACGCCTCATAAGTTTGTTGCAATTCGCTAATGGAGAGAGAGATATACCGTATGTAACCTCAAGAGAGTTCGGTAAAAGTTTCGAGTCTTTGCTTTCACTCTCTCTCTTTCACACGAATCATTGTAAAAAGCAAAGTTAAAGAATCAAAATGTTCCAAAGTTTGCCATATCGTCTTGATCCAGTCATACAAACTTTTGGTAATAAAATATTAAAAGCTGCAACTTTTAAAGCAAAAGTTTATTATTTTGTATTTATTTATTTACATTTTGTATTTATCTTTACTTCGCTACCAAATAGAATCGAAAATGTTTTGCCCATTCCTTTTTGGCTCTTGATTATGCTATTTGACAAGCAGCAGTGCAAAGGCAAATGTAGCCACAGAATTTATTAAAATAATCTTTGATTCTTTCTCTGCTTTAAATGTGTTTGTACTTTCTTTTCCAGGTACTAACTCAACTAATGTCCCATCAGTCTTGTTGTTTGTGATTGTTAAATGATGCAAACGTGCAGGTAGTTGATCCTACCTTAATGAGAGAAAGTTTTAAGAAAATCTGAATGGTTCTTGTAATGGAATTCGTTATCAAGGGAAGTTTTATTCACTGTTTAAACATTCAACATCATCAAGGAATTAATTACCGGTTTTCTTCAGCCCGCATATATGAATGTGCTTGAGAAGTACTACTGTTTCTTTTTTCTATATACATATATATATTATATGTGTATCAAATAATATGCTGGTTGCTTTCCTGTTCCCCAGTTGAATATGAATGAATACATATAAATGAAAGAGGGATAAAATTCTGTTTCATGTTTTCACTTTTTATCTCGTTTCTTTTTGAGGATTTGCGATAGAGCTGGGGAGACCAAGCATGGAGTAGGATTTACTCGCGCTACTATTCATAAATTCCATATTGCTGTTGATGGGTTTAGGAGTAATACCAATGCGAAAGCTTTTGTGGGAAAGCTACGCACATTTTCATATACTGTTTTATGGGCAAGAAGGTGGAAACTGGAGAGAAGGATGAGGAGAAGCTCATTAAATCAGTTTACATATACACTCTTCTATACAATCCAATATAAAAAGAAAGCAATGCTTTGCTTTATAGTCAAGTCGAACCCTTTTACAACTTTTTCATATGGGCTGAGCTAGAGCTCTAGATTTGCATTCTGCAGAGGTATTATTGCATTCACATATAAAGATCTAGATGGTTTCATATAAAATATATAGGGAAAAGTTTGGAGTTGTTGTTTGTTGGTATATAAAATGGTGATGTCGTTCTAATGGCATTTACTCAAAACTCGTAGGTTATGTCCCAAAGTAATAAAATGTTAAATTACAGAATGCGAGATTTTCATTTGATATTTTTTCTATATCCAAATATTTTCCTGCCAGATTGAACTTTCGAATAAATACGAGGGGAAAACAATTTAATTTTGATAGATTTTTTTCGAGTGCGCAATTCAAAACAATATAATAAACGTATGGAGTATATAGATGGATACATTTTACCTATGTGTATTTTACGACAAGGAAAATATTTTTATTTGCTTGACGAAGAGCATTTCGAGAGGGCTCTTTAGGTTTACTATATTCACGAATCTAGGATCGGTGGCTAGATGCGTAGTTATGCATTTGCTTACTTTTCCATTTTCTCATTTTTTCTGATAGGGGATCATATGACATTTTTTCATCTTTCACTTTTGGAATCCGTTGTGAGAATTTAATATGAAAGTGAAATAGAAGGGTAAATCTTAGAAATGATGAAAGTCAACAACAATTCAGTTTCGGTAAGGGATGAGGAAAGACATTCGTACATGTTTTAGGTATAGTCATCAAGTCAAACATTACATTACAGCAGTATTATTTTGGTGAAAAGGATTTATTGACTTGAGGAGAAAAGTATTATTATGCTTGAAGCCATATAAATGATTGAGCTTTTCCTTTTGTATTATTACTCCTCAACTATTGAAACAGAGAGCCATTTGAGACACTTACAAATATTTGGAAGCACATTACAGTTGGAAAAACTACGTGTAGAAACTGAAGGAGAAACCAAGGACTAAGCACTTTTTTTGCATATATTATACACACACAAATGAAATGTATGCATAGCTATATGTAACTTGAAATGTGTAAGCTAAGCTCAAAGTATATGCTCCCCATCTCCGTCTCCAAGATTTCAATCTTGAAAATGAGAAATGCCATTAAAGTGAAGCGATGTCAATTGCATAAAAATTCAAAAATGCTTTCGTTCAGGTTGTACTAAAAACGCAAGCTTGTTATTTACTACAACGCAACGTTGCGCTTTGTAAACATATCCCTTTTCTCTCTTTTAGCGTAATTGCATTTCATGTGTAAACATTAGTGCGTGCAGCAATTTGTGGTTATTTTTCCCTTCCCTCCCACATTACTGATACTTTTCTGTCATATTGTTATCATTTCATCACATCATATCATGGTTCCTTCAGAATTGTTTGTAACCTTCCAAAAAACGTGAAACTACCATTGCATTTATTTATGCTTGTTGCTTGTTTGTGTACATTTGTAATTGAGATTGTGGAATCATCTATTTTCCCAATGAATCAACATAATATATTCGTTGCTTCTGTGTATGTGTCTTTCTTTTATTACATAATTCGTATCTCATGTTCTGTATGAAGCCATTTAAACCCAAATGCATGATATTTTATGTAAAAAAAATACAACAGAAAGCAAAATTATGCACTGGTTATTTCTTCTGTATATGTTGTGGTTTGTGTTTTTTGCTGTATTATTTTCCACTCAAAGAAAAAAGCAGAGTTGAACATGAACGTCATATTGAATCAAAATGTTTACGATCGCAATCGCAAGGCAAGCCTCTTCATTTTACTGTTTCCTTCTTGTCTTGTCTTGTCCCTTTCCACCCTTTGTAGCCCTTTTTCAGTGGGATTTTGAATGTCAAATAGAATATTGCTTTTTGCATTATTGTGTAACTCAATATTCTTTGAGATGTTGTGGACAAAGAGATCATGTTTGTATATCTTCATGTTCTCCTCCTCCAGGCTGAATGAAACTACCCGTTCCTTTTATCCAATGCCATGCTATATGTAATAGGGTAAATATATAGGGTTATATGGAATGGTTGGTCATTTTTTATAACTGCATATATTATAATAATAGTAAGCGCTTCCTCAAGCAAGAAGTAAGTACGCTACTTTCATACTCAACGGCTCATATCCTGCGCGTATACGTACATAACGTGTACTTTTTATGACTCTCAGGAGCTCTCCTCTTCTCTTTGAAAAGAGGGCGAAGAGAGAAAGTAACGAATTTTTTGTTCCTTGATCTAAAGTAAATATGTACATTATATTTTGTCATAATATTCCCTTTCAACCAATGTGATAAAATGCGTATGTATACCATATACAAACAAGCTTCCATGATGGAGAAAAGAAGTGCAATTTTTAGTCTTGTGATCGAAACATCTCACGTTTGATGTGATATGATATTACATGATATGACTACGGCTACAGAATGCCAACACACTAGTACAGCATACCGTAATATTCCAAAGTCTGTCGACCATATCCAAAGTAAGCAATGACAGATGATGGATAAGATAAGAATGAATGCGTGGATGGATGGATGGATGACCAATTTATATCCTTTGGTTTGGCGGAGGAAAATTTCTCCTATAGTTTTGTGAAGGCAGAGGAAACTAGAAACAACTGCTGCATAAATCATCATGCATCTTCTTTAAAATGAAAAGAATGTGTGTATATGTGGAATGTGGTTGGGGTTATATGGAGCATTGCAGCGTAATACAGATTACACGAAAGTATACCTCAGCATAGCTAATACTATATCAGAAAAGTTTCATGATATCATGTGAAGTAATGCGGTGAATATTTTTTACTACCATCCATTTCTCAACTTGTTTTTTTTGCTAGTCTTTTTGGTGGTGATGTTTGGATAGACGGATGAGTTTTTATGACGGTTGATCGCTCATGTCCATCATTTTCTTTTTTGACGGAGCATTGTAATAATATTATGGTACATGGACTTTAGTAGTATTATAATAATAGTAATACTTATTGGATCACCCACCACCACCAACCATATGTAGCACTCGTGTTCCATTCCATATAATATTGTATGGTAATGGTGAGTCCATTTTTATGTGTAATTTCATCTCTGAGAGAAGTGTTATGACTGAAGATAAGACTGCTAAAGGTTATAACATTTTCCAAGAGAGAGATGTTCGAGCACCACTTTCACTACGCAATGGCTCATATTTTATTTTTATAGAATCGTTCAACTTCCTTTTGTGTCCTGATGACTCTTTGACCTGAAAAAAACGTCGAACCATTGTTTTCTTTCACGTAATCTTGTGTGTGTGCTCGGAATTCACAAACCGAGCATTTACGACAGGGAAAAGTAGGAAAAGAGGAAAAGCTAAAATTGAACAGTCTTGCTACACACTCGATCTCTGCTATGTGCATGAATACATTCGTGGACTAAGCTGGAAATGGAGTATTTCCTATCTTTAACGACCAAAAACACAATAGAAAGTTTTTTAAAGAAAAACAGTTACTAACCTGTTTATTTACTTCATTAGTTTTGACCCACATTGTATACATATGAGTAAGTATAGATGTGTGTATTGGTAGACGCATAATAATGTACTTGTTTTGTAGTTATTTCTCGAGCGAGAAGGATATTCTTAGGAAAAAGCAGCAACAGTGCTTCCTTCATCTTGTGTAAAAAGAAGTGACAAATACAAGACAAGAGTATTCATACGATGTCGTTTATTTTGAGATAGAAAAAACGGGGAAACCTAAACTTATTATTTCTTAAGAAAGACAAGAGTTGACAGGCGAGGACGAGAAATGAAAGTAAAAACGGGTAGGCGAGACAGACGAAGAAGTTGGAGCAGTAACTGAATTGAACTAAAATAAACGGGAAGCGTCACTAGCTTACCCAACTTTCTTTATTTGGCTTTCACTTACTATTTGCAACCAATATTTTCGTATAACTTAACGGGGAAACCTAAACTTATTATTTCTTAAGAAAGACAAGAGTTGACAGGCGAGGACGAGAAATGAAAGTAAAAACGGGTAGGCGAGACAGACGGAGAAGTTGGAGCAGTAACTGAATTGAACTAAAATAAACGGGAAGCGTCACTAGCTTACCCAACTTTCTTTATTTGGCTTTCACTTACTATTTGCAACCAATATTTTCTTATAACTATCTGGATAGTTCTGCACACGCTTTTCTTTCTGCTCTTGAGTACCATATTTAGCTGAGTTAAAGCAGTACGTAAAAATAGTGCTTATATCATCGGTTAGAATATGGTCCGCTATTTTGTACTCCAGACATACGTGGGTGTGCGAAAGAGTAAAGGGTAAAAGCGAATGGCAAACAGCGGAAATTATATATAGTAGGCACCAGCAAAGGTTGTGTGCATAATCAGGGAGAAAATTCTTGTTTCATTTACTATTTTGTTTTTCAAGCTTGTACCATCAGCTAGAGTTTGGAAAAAGAAATAGGAGGAGGCAGCGACTCAAAATGAGGTAAAACGAAATGTATAAAATTATAATAAAAATGTACAACCTTCCAGATGCAAAAAAGTGGAGAGCAGGTTACACATTTTCACGTTGTGCATAGTGCATAGCATAAAAATATACAATTTCATATAAGACAATTAGAAATAGTTACGCAAGATGTTCATTTTTCTCCGCACAAACCCAGACTATGACTCGACTCTGTCTAGTTTACTGTAAGTTGAGTGTGTATATTCAGTTTCTCCAGTTTCTTTTTCGTCGTTCGTCCCTTAATAATCATTATATTTTGAGACTTTGCCTCCTTTGGCTTCCACCCAAATAACTTTATCTACCATTATATTATGGAGCAAGAGAACTTCCCTTTTCCTACTCCCTCCTATCTATATCTAGTTCTAGATGCGTAGCTAAAACTATTTCCGTATTCTTGGTATTCAATGTTTATATAGATTCGAGTTACAGTAGAGAATACAGCTGTGTGTTTTTGTTTTCCGTCTGTATTCTCCATGTACTTATTCAATACGTCTGTCTTGGATTCAAAGTAGGTTCGGTGCTAATATATACTTATATGTATGGTATGGCACTGGTTGAAAATGAAAGGCGAGAGCGACTTGACTAGAGAGAAAGTTGAGCATACGTATAAACAACGAAGGGAAAAGAACAACAGCGAGCTAGGGAACAAGTATAAGAAGGTTGGGTTGGAGATAGAGAAAGAACATGTGCTGGAGAAAGAAGACAGTCCTTTTGGGTTTTAGAGCATTAAATAACATAAGAAGCAAGAGGAAGTGCCGAATAATAGATAGATGAACATAGTACATTATAGAGATATAGAGAAAATACACAATATTACGTTGTTCTGGGATGTGAGGCAAAAGTTTATCTTTAAAATGTGCGAGCTCTACCTCCCCGCTCATTGTATGTTTTAATGTACATAAAAACTTGAATGCTTATAGTTACTAGTTGCTATTCCTATAGCCCTATGTTTATATATATACACACACCCTTTAGCAAGCACTACTTACAAACATTCATCAGAGACAAGTTCTTTTGTTCCATTTTTGTCTTGCTTGCGACTTTGTTGCTCGCCTCATCGCTAAAAGGCTGACTGACATGTAAAAATTTAGCCAATTACTACAACTTTGGGTCTAAGAAGTGCATGTTTGTATGTATGTGTGAACTACACACTTGTGTGCTGTCCTTATTACTTGCTACATAATATAAAATTGTATGTTATTTTGTGTTATGTTACGTTATATACAATTTTTTCTCACTCTCTTGTTGCTTGAATCGAGTAACGAAGGAAAAGAAAGGGTTGAATAGTTGAAGAGTCTCGCTCTGTCTTCCCTTTTGCTTGGGTGAAACAAACAAAAAACTTCAACTTTTGCTCATAATCCATCTATACGTTGTGTATTATTTGGGACTGTAGGTTTTTTTTATATTTTAGTGTGGAAGTAAAGTAGTAGGAGATGCAAAAGAACGAAGCTTCCACTACTCATTCCGTTCTCCTGTTCATTTTAGCTTTTACTTTTATCATAGAATTCATGAAGTACACACAACAAAAACCCCATTTTTTTGCTTGTTACTTGCACTCAAGTAGTGTTTCCTGTTCTGTTATTCGCTATGTTTATACACCTTCATAACGGAAAGGGTATACACACACTATATAGATTCTGAAAACTTGAGTCATCAACGTAGAAATTTTTCCTTGAAATAAGGACATCATTAAAAACTTCTTAAATTGATGAAGACTTTTTGTGGACCGGTGTGTATATCTACGTGAACGTGGATGAGATGAGGGATGTTATATAATTTTTTCGCCTGTCGTTGGTTACTTTTTGTTTGAGTTTGTTACTTGTTTTGAAGAAGGGATAAAAGTTGTTGACAATTTCTACATTTCTCTATCTCTTATTTAATTTCTCTCTAATTTGTGGAGAATCCTTTTCTTTTCATCAACTTTCCCTCATTTTGACGATTATGCTTCGTATGCACAATGAGTTCATAAGTTGTTTACGCAATGTGACAGATTCTATTTGAATTAATCTTAAGGGTTGAATATTATTTGAGTATCCTAAAATGGGTAGAGATGTATATATTAACGTAGTTGAAAGTATAATCTCAACTAGAAATCATCGTTTATTATATAACTGCAAAAAGCATAACTATTTTTCCATTTCAGTCTAGATGATTGAGGAAAGATGATTTCTCAAATGGCCTGGCTATGTTTGAGATCCTAACCTTTTGTGAAATTGATCCTATAGACCTTGTTGAGCCGCAAAACTATCTGAAGCATCATATATACTCATATATAATGCACTCAAGAAGTCAAAATGCGCACTTCATGCTGCAATGAGCATGCCCTAAACCAACCGTTTGGATAATCTGATCTCTCCATTACCTAAAATGACTGTGCGGTTACTACGCCAAGCCAATGGAATGGATGAGTATGTGAGTGAGAGTAGAAAAAGAATATGCAAAGTAGAAAAGTGGTATTTCAGCTTTTACAATTTTTCTTTCAGGGAAAAGCTAACGAGGGGGAAAAGACGACAAATTTGTACGTTTTATAAGGAACTTAATACGTTTTACGGAATATAAAGAAAGGAGCAGACTTGTTTTCACCATGTGAAACATACGATATATATATATACGACATACGATGATCCTTATTCGTTGCCACTAAACTAAACACCACACCAGTTTCTCACTCTTCACTTTCCATGTGATATTAAGTAAATACACGCCTATGAGGATGATGATGGTAATGTGGAGTGTGTATATGTGGCATTACTGGTAAAAAGAGAAAGGTGTGGTGATGGTGGTTGCTGTGTCGTTAAGTGCGTGTGTATGTCTGCGTCATATATTTTCCCATAATCATCATCATATCGCATAATGTTTTGGAAATTCCCACTTTGCTAGCCAAAAAACCAAGTGGAAACAAGAAACAACCGTATTTACTTCCAACTACCAAGTCCTACCATCATCTTTTCCCCTTGCTGGGCTCATATTACATTTCATATCATCCTCCAAATAATGTAACGCCTTCTCACTTTTCACTTTCAAGAACAAAACCAATGAGGAGGAATGTAAAAAGAGGTTGCACTTGAGTAATCTCCCAAGGCCGTTGAAAAATGATGACTTCTGGGTAAAAACGGAACTTGGCTGATTTGGAAGCATTTTGGAAATACGCTCATATGCATGAAGCAATGATGATGATGATGACGATGAAGGTATTGAATTTAAACGAAAAATGCAGTGGAATGGGAATGGGAATGTAAACTGAGTGCACCATTAGTGCCATTTGTTTACGCTGCGAGTATCATATCATAACTTGGTAGCCAGAGTCCAATTACACGAGGTTTTACAAACGTGAAAAATATTTTTGCCTATCCACAACCACAACAATGTAACTTGATTGTAGGGGTTCATGATAGCTTGGTTGGTTATCTTTTTCATTTATCTTCTATATAGATATCATGATACCATCTTTTCGGCAGAAGAAGAGCTACCAAACTGAGAGAAAATGTAAAAACCTATGTAGCGCTGTTGAAAGATAGAACTTTAGTCAATTCCCTCAAGATTTTGCATGAAACGTTGATCTTGCAGTTTGTATGTTAGTTTAAGACCCCGTTCAACTTTCAACTGCACAGCTACACACGTGTTTCCAACTATTGTTGGAAGCCATATCGTTATGTTATGCTAGCAGACTTTATGATAATAATAGGATGCAATGGGTTTTCTGTCATATATTCGTCGCAATAAAAGAATGCGTAGTATGGTGATCTCGAGAGATTTTTAGATTTGTGCTTTTACCTACTATCGCTAAGAATATATATGTACTTTATGCCTTTACATAAACCATTGGCTAGCATCTCCCACGAAGAAAATGAAGCAAGACTCAAAACTCGACCTTCGTACTACCACCATGAATGAGGTTTATATTGACTTCCTCTGTCAGGAACGATATATATATACATTATCATGAAGGTAGGACCCAACATTAATGCCATGTAAAAAAGCCTCTACGCATCTTTGCTTTCCATTATAAGTAGAAATGAGAGTAAAACAAAGCCGTCATTTTAAAGCCGCTTCCCTTTTGTGATGCCCCCAGTGACTTCCATATTATAAGAGCTTTTGTTTTCCAAAAGTCGGATTTTGGTTTGATGAACATCGAATTTCACTTTGCATTCCGGCTTCCAATCAGAAATGCTTCTACTATTCTCAACTAGGACTTCGTTTTATTTTAGGAATTAAGATGTGCGATGTGCGTATTTCCAAAGACTAAAAAGGACGAAACTGCTATGCTGTATCCTAAAGTATGAATGATGTTATGAGTGCTGTTCATTATAATTAATAACTTTTTCTCTTATGAAAATGGGGTCTGAATAATTTAATTGCAAATACTGGCTACCGGAAGTAGCATCACATCCTTGTGAATTTTTACAGACTAAAAATATTTTGTCCATTTTGATATTAACTCGGTACCACAAGTAAGCATAGCGCTTTCGAATAGTATAAACTATTCAATTCAAACAATCCTTTTGATACTACAGAGCTGAGTTGTAACCTAAGATTTGCTGTCTCCTACTTTGATATTCATGTGACATGTCTACCTGCTGGCTGCTATACACATTTTATTCAGTAGCACTCTCTTGGGAACACCACACATTTTCTTTCCTCTGTTTTATCCCATCGTCAAAAAATGACAAGTGGGAGTGAGAGGAAAGAACTTTTGCTATGCATATCTAAGATGTACATGCAAACAACGAACTGCAAGCGTATGAGATTTGGTTACGTTTGATGATGGCTGTTGCTTTATTTCGTCCACCGACTTTTCTACAGCCGGAAGTGGAAGGTATATGGGGGCGACCTCTGGTCCTTTAATGGTTTTGTCGGTGTTTTTGCAATTTTAAACAGTATCATCCTTTTTTTCAAATGACGGAAGTGAAAGCATTTCGAGTCCATATGGAATTCAAGACCAAAGCTATTGGCTGCTATAATGCTTATGTATGACACAGGAATCTGTTTATGATCATAAAAGGAAGCTAAAATAAGGTACTTTAAGGTACAAACTAGGGAAATGTGAGACTTTCCATTCAAACGAATTTTCAAATAGATATAGATAGGAAAGAAGGCATTAACCGTTACATACATATATGTAGGACGGTGGAAACAAGTCCTACATAAATCCTCATCAGTGATAGCACGCTCAGTTTTTTTTGTGACAGTGAGCCGGTAAGACAATACGTAATTCCGATGGGAAAGAACCCGAATGATTCTGACTCTTTATGAACGCACCGCACCGTAGCTCATCATACCGTACCAGAGTGTAGCAAGCATCAGAGGGCAAGGGAAAAAAAGAAGAGTGAAAGACACACAAAGCTAGTATTTTTCTTTGTAGGTCGGTTCCGCTTTTCCGGTGTCTCTGTCTTTCTCTCTCTGAGGAACAAAGCCCTGTAATGTTACGTACATTTTATATAGGATAGGAGCTTTGTGTCAAGCTTCATGGATGGATGACAGAAAGGATTATCAATAAGTAGATTACCTTTTCTCTACTCGTTTTCTACACTAAGGCTCATTCTCTTTGCCTCTCTTTTATCCTTTGTTGTGTCACCATTATCATCATCGTCTTCTTCATCGTCGTTCTTTGCTGTCATGCTCTTCCTCTTTTTCCTCGTTTAGTTTTGTTTGTGATCACCAATCATCATCATCATTAAAGGAAACGCGAGATGACAAGTAAACCGTATAATAACAGCGAAATGAAAATAAGATTTTATTTAGGCATATTCTATATACCGACAAAACACCCTTCTCCGAATGCTCCAACTATGGTATTGATTTTATTCAGATGTGGTCGAGTATTATAAAGGAAGTTTGATGCAACGTTAAGTTCCTACTTTTTGAACGTTAAAATCGTAAATTCCCTAATTAGATTGTATCTATAAAATGAGTATCTTTCACTAAAACGAGCAGTAGTTTTTTTGTTTGCGTTGAATTAAACTATTTTCATGTAGGTAAATATTGAATATGCCTATATAACATAATAAGAATATAACGTTAAGTTACGCAAGCACCCTGAATAAATGTCCTTAGTTCCAATAATGGTTGAAAGATTTCCCTCACGGTATAGTGGATTATATACTTTACAGATCCTTCAAGTGGACTGTAGCCACGTTAATGCAGTGCAATCATTAGAGATGCAATAATGATACTGAAACGCGAACAGTTTATACAAAATGTGTTAGTGTACCTATATCCTTCTTTTCGTAAAGCTAGTGGATGCATATACATTTCACTTTTTAGCACGCACACATTTTCCAAAGGGTGGATTAAGTAATATGGTGTAGCCTAGCGTGTGTTCTCACGGTGCACACACCCTGGACTAATACTATTTGATTCGAGCGAAGGAAAAGAAGGGATCATGTTATCATATACTGAATTGGTGATGTGATGGCATTTTTTGTTGCTTCTATTACTTTCACAGTATGATCAAACACAACAAAATGAAAAACATGTGAAAGTGGAGCCCACACACGTAGTAGTAGGGTATATCTTGGGTTACCGCTTGGTTTGCATTTTATTAGCGGCCATGAGAGACTCATCGTGTGTGTGCTTTATGTTCCGGTGTTTTGGCTTGTCCCTGGATCAACATTACTTAACAAGTGTTTGATGTGTAGAATAAAATTGATCTAAATGCAAAAAGGTGGATTAGTTTGGGTTGGCCTCTTTGGGAGCATATAATATGAAATTCAGTAACGTGTGCTGCTTAGTTTTGGAGATGATGTTGTATATAGTTGTGTTTATATAAGAAATAGAGATGGATATGCGAAGGTTCGACTATATTTTCGAGCTATTATATCTATAAGAATTAATAGTGTGCTGTTATCCTGCTATAATAAGGATGCTTGTGTGACCAAAATTTCGTAGCGCGGAGAATGGAAAATCCTTTGCTCTTATTTGTCGGATAATTTTCTCCCTCATTCTTCAATTACCATTCTTACCAATGAAAATACATGGCATTCTCTTGTCTCAAGGGCCAGTTTTCACCAGAAATGTTTTTCCATTTCCTTTTCTTCTGTGTAACCGTTTTCCTACGCTTTCTGAGATTTGTTATTACATTATGTACCTTTTACTATAGTTCTCATGTACTTAAGTTATTCCCTCTTCGATAGAAGATCTCATGCGTATTTTTATGAAGGTTGATAGCATAGAATTATTATATTAACTAAAACATCCGTGGTTGATTTGATATTAAAGGAACCGTATGCCACCACTGCTTGTACTCAAATGTTAATGCAAGAAGAAAGATTCCAGAAAAGTGTCATGCGTATCACATCTGCTAACTGCTCATTGAACAGTTAAGCATATTGTGATGTGATACTTTGTGAGAACTCTTGCTTCAGGCATGACAAAACGGACTTTCTCCTCTCTGCTTCAAATTCTCTCTGTCCATTATCGGATTTCCGTTGTATGATAACTATCACGGGTGGAACGGAACCGGTAACCGAATCAAGTTGAAATAGGCTCTTTAAGGGAAATGCCTGAAAGAGTGAAACACTAGTGCTTATTGAGTTATTTCCCAGATGACATTGAGAATTGAGATGGAGATTACCACTTTCCAAACGAATCAGACATATATATATATATATATATATTATATGCATCAGTGCATAGTACATTGGAAGTGAACAGGGAGAGCAGATCAGATCAGATTCTCAAGTTATTGCCATTATTATCATCAAATAGCATTTGCAATAGATGGAGAAAGCTTGTGACTTTACACATCACATTGCTCTGAATTTCCACATTGCGTTATGCAGTACGGAAACCCATTTCCGTTTATTATAAGATTAACACATCTGGCAAGCTGCTACTGGGATTGATAAGGTTAGAGAAATTGAATAACAGAGCTCATCATACTTTGTGAGCAGTTAGACAATCTAATTTCCTTTCTATCTACCTTTTACGGACATTAAAGCAGCTGTCTGAAGGTGGTGCGCACGTCTCCTTGTATCCTAAATGCCAATGCCAATCAAGAACGTTTCCCTTCAATGCATATCAACATCAATGTGTATGCATCATTCATATTTAGGCTACTTACGTTAGTGTTTATGAGATTTCTGGAAAAATAATGTGATTAGCTAACATTTCTAGACCTTGTTACGTGCAAATTGACAAATTCTCTTATGAAATGGGGGAAAAATTCGATGAAAGTGTTGTCGGTTTCAGCATCTTTTCCAACAACTCCAACTCATGATGGATTATGAGCTCGCTCAATATTGAAGATGTTTTGGGCTTTCCCATTTTCAATTCTTACTAAAAATTTAGGCATGTGTCTACTTTGGTCCATTTTGAGAGGAATCCGATTTGTGTCAAAATTTCTAACGCTCAATTTTAGTCCGTCGCCTTCCTCCTTAATGCATATATACACTACGTATTTGTAGCATATATAGCGATCGGTTATTTAATCTTGTTGTTACACGTAAAATCTCCGCGTACATTTCGAAAATTTTGTTCTGAAAGCTTCCTCCAATATACTTTCATCATTGAGCACACACTAACACCAACTCCCACTTTCACTCCTTTCTACGCTGTTGAGTAAGTGTGCTGCGTTCGTTTCAGGAGAAAGCAAAGAACGACCACAGGGTTCCCTGGGGAAAGTGGCTGTCACTCCTCATAGGAATAATAATCCTAAAAATGTCGGACCAAGTTTTCCCTTTCACTTTACTCTACTTTATAGTTACAAGAATTTATATAGATAAAGTCAATTCTCTAGAGTTTCAAAAACTGAAGCGCAGAGGCACACACATACACACAAAACATGTACACACTTTCTATCTTTCCATCTAGCGGCCTTTACTACCTCACGCCAATGCCATATAGTCCAATGAAATATATAACATTGTTGCTAACACTGAGTGAGTGCTTGCTCGTACCTTTTGGCGAAAGACGGATTCTCCTTCTATCACGACGTTGTAGGCTCGAGCTAGAGCCCTTCTTTCTTTGTTTTATTGTGCCGTCTAGAGACTTAAACTTGACATCCGTACAATGTACCAAATGCGATAGCAAAAACACGGGTGCATCCCTCTATAAACTAGATTCCGTCCAAGAGTCCCTAAAAGAGCTGTCTCATCATATGACCGTTGGTTCAAGTTTGATTCGTTGCGTTACAAGTATAAATATATTTCTTATAAGGGCTTATTTTCAAAAGAGCTCAGAACATGTATGATAATGCCCTTAATGTTGCACATACCATTTGCGCCTTTCTCTTCAGTTCATATTCAACATTCTCCCCTTTTCCTCATTGTCACCCTCGAATGATTGCATATACATTCATTATATGATGCTATTGCTACTGGTTGTGAGTCTATAATATGTATTGTTATCCATGAAGTAGTATGATATTCCGACAGTGCACATTTAATATACACTTTTGCTTTTGTATCGGTCGCCTACCGTTAACTCGTACAATGTTTTCACTTTTTTCTTTCAAATCATTTTCCCACTTGTACAGTGTTATTACTACATATATTTCTTTCCTTTCAATGGTATAATGCATCTCCCTCCACCTGAATCAGGCCCTCGAACAAAATTGACAAGACGTGTACATTTATATGTGTATACGTACTTATATATGTATAGTATATACGATCGATGTACATAGACTTTTTTATTCAAGTACGAGGACACAACTTATACAGGAACAAAAAGTAGTAAATGTTTTTTCCAAAAAAAAAGGTTGAGAGAGTGACAGAAAAAAGGAGGAAAAGAGAGGAAGTGTACCCATTTTATTGCCTTATTGCATTACATTATTACACTGCATTAGATTACATTATGCATTGTATTTTATTAGATTATGGAAGCTGCTCCACCGAATCTCACGAGCGCTTTGACGATTATATGAATCCAGTGTGTCGCATTTTCTTTAGATCGAGTTTGTGTGATGTGATGACTGGTATTAGCAGCACTATAAGTATTTCGTATTGCATTTTGTAAGTCTGTAGTATTATATAAATAGGTATAAATAGGTATATAATTTATATGTTTTAGCGAGTGTGTATATAGATTACAAGCTCAATCCGCCTTTCTCTCCCTCTTTCGCTTACTCCGAGAGGAGATTGGGAAATGACAGGAAACGAATTCGATTGCGATAGCTGCTGTGCTGTTGCAACCATTTCAAACTATTCATTGATTCGGTTTCATTTTCTCGTCGTTGTATTTCACATATATTTTAAGGACTCAACTCTCAACTTTCCTATTATAGAATGCTCTCATGTATTGTGTTTCGAATTGAGCAAGAGAAGGCCATGAAAATATACGATAACAGATTATAAGAATGGGAAAGGGCTTTGCTTTCTACAGTTTTCTCGTAAATTCGCATTTCCAGCGAATAAAAACTGCTGGATTTGAACTCTTTTCAGTTTGATTGATTTGACGAAGAAGTTGTGTACTTCTTATATGTACATGGGGCTATTTAATGTTAAGTATTTTTCTGTGCTTGAGGCAGACTACAATCTACTGAAGCTACTCGACACAATGCGCGTTTGTTGTATGATACCAATAAATGAATAAATACGTATTTCACTAGCAAGATCACGTTTTTGTACACAATGACGTAACACGGAATTCAATGAGGAATTGATTGAAATGGTGCTTTAATAAAAATTTGAATTTAACTAAGCTAATTTAAAATCTGCACATACATAAATTTGTTTCTATTTAAGCACCTAAATTGTTAGTACTTGTGTGAGATAAGTAAAATATGACTAAAAATCCGTAATAAACATTGTACATTCCATAATGAGATCCTAATATCAATTTCATGACTGCGCTATCGTTATGTAATCTTTGAAAATGAGTAAAAAAGGAATTGAGTATTCTCCTTTTAATCATAAACTGTTTCGGCATTTGATGGGTTGAAACAAGATAGAGAGAGTTATTCTTTTGAAGTATTTTACTCCTATTCCAATGCAGAGATGGAAAGAGCAAATTCTAATAATACATTTTGTGACCTTATTTATGCAGATAAAGATTCACCACAAGGATTTCCAAAAATTATGGAAGGTCCAACAAAGCAATCAGTGGAGAAAGGGCGAACTGCAACACTCACATGTCGAGCTACGGGGATGCAACCAATAAATATTATTTGGATCAAGGATTTGTTACCAGTGCAGCCCAGCGAACGAATTGAATTTACTGGACCCGGTGGAGGTAAGGGAAATTGTTTTGGTTGCCATTTTCTCATTTGCATTTCATTTTATCCTCTGTTCTACTATATAGTCACACATAAAATATCAAAGAGACTATATAAATTCACCCACTTGCTATATACACTGGAAATTGATGTGAGTATTCCATTAATTTTCTTTTGTAGCAACTCTGTTGATCAGAGATGCGGATGAGCCAGATAGTGGAACATATGAATGCATCGCAGAAAACGCTGTCGGATCTGAAACATCAAATCGCTCTGAGCTGGTCGTCAGAGGTAAAGTTATAACATTTTATTTTCATTGCTCTTAAAAACCATATTGAGCCCTTTTGTGATACTTCATGTATGTATGTGCATTTGCTTATATTCCCTCTACTAATTTCTGGCACATTTATGCTGTTCCATGGTTGCTTTTCAATATTGCTCTTAAATTATGCATGAGTGCACACCTCGCTCGTTTCATGTTTTCCCCGCTCCACTTGCAATGCAATTAATGCATGGATACTTGGAAAAGCATTTATGAACCATAAAATGAAAGAAAATCCAATAATTATTCGTCCCTTCCTTTCAAAAGGAGGTTACATGTTAGGAAATAACTTTAGTTTAGGTAAGGTTATGTCACCTACATTTTGTAGAAGACTGTTGATTTCGGGGCGGCATAATAAGTTGATGTACATATTAGCTAGGAGCTGGGACGATGCTAATATAAAAACTTCATTTATGTATACAAATTATTTGGTAGAAAAGGAGGAAAGGAAAATGTAATGTATCATATCGGAATAATAGGGGCATTCTCTTATAAGTAAGCATGCATATTGTGTGTACTATTACTATTACACACCCTCGCCACAGTTTCGTGCGGAGCGAAGAGGTTAATTTGACAGGATTAAGTAAATAAACCGAGGAAATAAAAAGTTTACGAGCGAATGGGGATTTCTACATCATACAATTTAATTAATGATTTAATTGACTAATACGAAGTAGGAAGTTTTGCTACAAAAAGGAATGCTACGCACGATTTGTGTATACTTGCTGGGTAAAGAGGAGAAAAGAAAGCGGCATAAAATATTACCTGGGTGGAATAGTAGAATGGAAACGAACCGTAGAGACGAGGAATTATTTAAAGTTGCAAACTTTTTCTATTCTTTTGTTAGCAAGAGCTTGGGTGTGAAACACTAAAGTCATTTCTTTTAGTTTTTTTTATTCAATTCAACTCACTTCTTATATATGGATATATAGTGAAAGAATAGAAAGCAGCATTGTGTGTTTGTGTTTTGTAGAGAATCAAACTTGCTTCTTCTTGCATAATAACGAGCAATAATGTTGTATTCGGATGGTAATGGTGGGGTGAAAATATAGGCAAGACATTTCTACAAAAACTTTTTTTCCTCGTTTATTTCTTCGTTAACGGGCTAAGAAATCCTTTTTAATAATCCGAGAAAAAAGCATACATTGTCTGATTATTGTGTGTGCAAACCTTTGGAGTTGCTTTTGCATACTATAAAAGCATTCGTATGCTTAAAAAACACAACAATACACTTCGTTATATTATAACAAAGTGCATTATTACGCTGTATATAGTCTTCTGACTTTGTAGAAAATTGTCTCAATTATTGTGCAGAAAAGCCCAGCCTTTTTTATTTTTAGTACACGCACCTGTACCCTCCCTTATTAGGACTTTAGTGTTGTTTATCTATGAACTAACCACGGCCTTTCCATTATTGCAATGTAATATACTTGCAACGCCACGACACCACCACTTTTCCACTATATAGAGCACTTTTAGAGGCGCAAGGAAGACACGCATCTTTCCCATCTCTCTCGGAATTGAGTTGTGCTGCCCCGGTGTTTTGTTATTGTTATGATGCTGGTGTGAGATGGGTTTAGGTAAATGTTGAGTAATTTAATGGGATCCTTTAGGCATATTTGTCTTCAGTAGAGGCCGTTTATGGTAGAGGAAAATGGCAGAGAAAGTGCTCGTAAATCTTGCTTTGTTTGTGGTAGGGATTAAAAAGAAGTCTCGTAAGAGAAAATAGAAAGCATAAGGTTTTGTGTGGCTATATATATACTCCTATTCTTTTATGCTTTTGGTGGTTTCCGCAAAGTTATGTCTGTGAGTGAGAAAGACTTGCCTTTTATAGAAGGAGCATTGACAGCAGTTAAATAACTTTACTCTTTTAGCAGCTGCTTTACATTCTCTGTTATTGCTATTAACCTTTTTGCCTTTTAGTAAGGCACGCGCACGGAATTCCACTATATTTTCATGCTGTGTACTCCGTACTAAAGGTATTTAATCAATCATTGGTCCTTGTAAAAGTTATGTAACCTGGAATTGCTCTAACTGCGGGCTTCAAGAACTAAAAACTCTTAATGCTTTTACCAGCAAAAATATCATGTGTTTGCGCAGTGGAATTTTGTGCTGTAAATTTTGGGAATGCTATGCTATATAAAATCAAAATCCAAAAGCTTGCATCTTTTGCATGCATGTGATTAGCATTAATTTTAATTTAATTTGAAGTTGCATATTCAATAGCCCCATGCATATTCATATAATAATGATCAATTGTTTTGTTCAGAGCGTCGAATCCCACCGGAGTTTTCCGTACCACCAGAAAAAGTTTATGAAGTGATGCTGGGAAACGATTTGAATATCACTTGCGTTGCAGNCAATTGTTTTGTTCAGAGCGTCGAATCCCACCGGAGTTTTCCGTACCACCAGAAAAAGTTTATGAAGTGATGCTGGGAAACGATTTGAATATCACTTGCGTTGCAGTTGGTTCACCCATGCCTTCAGTGAAGTAAGTAATTTTGAGAAAACTTATTTTTATGAACACTGAACACCACATGTGTACAAACACAACCCAATTTCAAATATATTTCTAACATATATGAAAACTTTACAGATGGAGAAAGGGAGTTGAAGAGCTGACGCCAAATGATGATAGGATCCCAATTGGAATAAAATGTTCTTCAACTAAAGAATATCCGGGAAACAGCCGTGTATACCTGCTTTGCTCAGTCCAATTTGGGCATGAAGGAGATTAACACAACGGTGAAAGTTCAGTGTAAGTTTTTGGTCAACATGCAAACTATAATGAGGTGTCAGTTTTCCATTACTGGTTTTTACTGAGTAGATATTCAATCATAAATAAAGATATTCATGTTGTGAGTCAACATTACTGAGTTTTTTGCTTTGTCTTGTGACAAAATATGACATCCGTGTAGGTTTTTTTTTACCAAAAATATACTTTCACAAATGACTCAAACTTCCTGTCGTATCAATTCATCGTATTTTGATAATGCATATTATGTTTTGCATCCATGTCTCTTATTGCATTGTTATAAATAATGAATGGTATGTATGTATTTATATCTGTATATATAGCTCTGCCAAAACCACCATCCAAAGTAAGGGTGTCAGACGTGACAGCAACATCCGTCCGTTTGACGTGGTCGTATGCACCAACTGAGCGAGAGGATGTCACCTACTATGTTATTCAGTACAAACCAAAATATTCCAATCAGGATTATGCTGAGATTAGTGGAGTGTTGAATCAGGACCACATGATCACATCTCTAAACCCATATACGGAGTATGAGTTCAGTGTCATTGCCTTTAACAAAGTTGGCAGGGGAGTTCCATCAGAATCCGTTGATGCCACGACGGGGGAAACAAGTAAGATTAGTGGAGAAGTCTTTCCTAAAATATTGATGATGTATTCAATGTGTTGGATATTATATAATGTCCAGTAGTTAGGAGAAAGAGGTGTGGTTATAATGAGATGTAGATTGTGTGCTTCAATGGCAATTTATCAAATATAATGATTACACGTATATAGCATAGTCATACTTCTACAATTTAATGTAATTGTCGTGTGATTTTAATCTATTTAACGCATTCAAAGTTGACTCACCATTTGGAAGTTCAAGTAAGCTGAATTAAATCGATTTGATAAACTTATTTTGTTGATTTGTACTCAAATATTTATGTTAATGTTCTTTTTTTTGAATTTATGTTGATTTTTATCAATATTTTTGGATTTTATCTTTCGTTGAGAGATTTTTTATTCTATGTATTTGTATATGAGTACAAGGATTTCGTTTTTTGACATAACTTAGCATTCGATTCATTTATGTTAATCGCATAAATTCGAGAGTTTGCAATAACATAATTTTATTATTTCTTCGTAGAACCAAAATCAGCTCCACGGAATGTCAATGCTCGTCCACTAAGTTCCAGCCAAATGCTAGTCACTTGGGAGGCGCCTGAAAGTCCTAATGGCCAGATAACGGTAAATAATGACAGTCCCACATATTTTTATATTTAGTATAGCATCAGCATCTAAATCAACTGTTTTTTTGTAATAAAAAGATAATTTTAGAATGATTGGATGGAGATGAATGATAGGAAAAATGTTTCAATTCAAGCTTGTCATTATAATACATCGCTGTTTTCCTGAAATCATTACTGAAGTATTATTAGAAAAAGATGGCGTCACTATATACACATTACATGCTAAATTATAGGGAAGGTATAAGTGTTTTTCGTTCGAAGGTATAAGTTGAAGGTGGGTTATTGTATGTACGTAGATAGATATTCAAAAATGTTATTTTCTTCTAACTCTGACCATTTTTATGCATGTGAATTTGGATGTTTTATGCAGCGCACAATGTGCTCATACAAAGTTAAATGATAGTCGTCAAATGTTTTGTGCATGTCGAGGCTGAGAATATTTTCTCGGCTAAATCCTGTCCTGAAACTGCCTGGCATATATAGCCCTATGATTTTTTGTACTTTTATTTGTTGTTTTCCTGGTATAACGACTGGGAAAATGTACGACTAGGAGGAGGCGTAGGAGGGAAGCATACTTAAGTGTGTAGTGAGTGTAATATGTTTTATTCCAACTTGGCATGCATAGAATATGGGAAGCTGATGCATACTCTTTTCTCCGGGGCAGTTTTCTTGTTGACATGTCCACAATTCTTTTACAATACTTGAGGGAAATTAGTCCGCACGCTGCTTTTGACTTGGCTCGACTTTCGACTTAGAATATGTAATGTCTAACAGACAACTGATGGACGTATGTACTTATTATTACGTTGTTGGCAAAGGGTACTTGTGTATAAAACTATGAAAGCATATATATTATGTATCTATAGATCTATCTGTGGTTTTAAAGAGAAAAATATATGTAGATTCCCATGCAAGGTCCTTCATTTATAATAGGAGGTTTTTTCAGGTGCCTATTGTTGCGCTTGTCTATCTTGTTGTTAATTCAAAGCAGAGATGCTTTTGTGTTGATGTTATCCCATGTCAGAATTTGATATTATTTCGAGTTTTAGGGCTGTGTTGTGTTGTTGAGTGTCCTATTATGAATGTGCTGCGGTGCGGCACTGTCATCATTATAATGTTTTTGAATTACCGTTTTTGATATGCATTTCTTCTATATAGGGTTACAAAGTGTACTTCACAACGAATCCTACGTTACCACTTGCACAATGGGATTCAAAACGGGTGGAAAGTAATGAAATGTCACAGATTCATGACCTTATTCCAAGAATGATCTACACGATCCGTGTTCAAGCCTACACTGCAATTGGACCTGGACCAGTTTCTGCACCCATTCAAGCTAAGACTGAACAAGGAGTTCCTGGTCAACCTCGACAGTTCCGAGTGACTCATGTGACGCCAACATCCGCAACTTTGGAATGGGCGAAACCCAACCATATTGGTGATAATATCGTGGGATACGAGCTTCACTGGAATGACACCTTTTCAAAGGTTAGAAAGCAATCATTCTCATGTTACCCCAAAA
>JAANSM010000385.1:0-30320 GCA_036850725.1 Orchesella villosa | reverse complement strand
TCAACTTGAAAAAAAATAATGATGATGACTATCAACAAAAAATCGAAATCATTTCTTTCTAACTCTAACTGTTCAAAATCTTTTATTTTTAACTTTTAATTTAAGGATTTCACGCTTGCTTTCTGTTATAAAACACTTGACAAACGAAACGACAAACGAAACTTTAAAAAAAATGACAATTCGACGTCAAACAAAAAGAATGTTTCTTCCTCTTTCCTCTTCTTTCGCTACTTAAACTTGCTTCTTTGATCGCTTTACTATTAAAAAACACTAATTTTATACTCAAAAAAAATATTTCTCAAGTTCCCCTAGTTTAAATTAGTTTAAGTTAACCAAAATTTCCAAAAAAAACAACACAAAAAACCAATATTTCTGAAGATTTAGCTGCTGAAGAAGGAAGTCTGGTAGGGTGCCACATGAAACAAGATGCTTATGCTCCACGGTTCTCTCCCTATCCCCAGCTGCTATAATAAACCCAAGACTAGACAAGAGAGTTCTGCTTCTGTTCATTCCCGAACTGCTACTAGCTTTATTCCATATTCAACATACGCTTTTATACCTCATGAGTACATTATGCTACATCTCGTAGCTCACAATACACGTTAACACATGCGTAGGATGCACATAAAGGTGCTTATGTATCATCCCCGTTGCAGGCTTTAACATATTATCATATCACACACTCCCTACCAACTAGTCATCTCCTTGCTACCCTATTTATCTATACATGGATTAGTATGCTTCCCTTTTTCGTCATCCTCCTTTGCCTCTTATGTCACATTATGAAATGCAAAACCTACAAAATAACCAACCTCAGCATTCCATTTAGACTGAGGTTGGATGATATGATGACGCTGATTATTATGCTCAAATATTCCACAGAATTTCGCGTTATTCCTGTTACCTCCACATAAAGTGAACAAACTTTTGCTTCTTTCGGTAGTGTGAAAGCCTGCTCCGGATTATGCTCAGTGTAACTTGCTGTATTGTACTGGTGCAAAACAGAAACCGTATACCACAGAATAATATTATTTTTACCTGTCTTTCACTACCACAGGGTGCCATATTATTATACGACGATATTCATTCAAGAAATACATATGACACGCTACATTCCCAAACCATGAATAACTTTACACAAAGTCTTCCTGTTTCTTATTCATCTGTTTCGTTTCGCTTCAAATTCGATCTGTCACTGTAATTAATGGTGCGAAACTTTGAAGCGGTTTCATAATTTAGGTTACTCAAAACTTCTACCGGAAGGCAAGTATAGTCAACATAACAGCATAGTTTGTTTAAACAGCCTATAGCATTGCGTATAGAAGATAAAATATAAATGCGTGGAGTCTTTCTTTTTACGTAAAAATAGCAGGTTTAGAGATTCGTCGTTTTTTGTATTTTTAGCAAGCGGCGTTCCTTAAACCGATATCATCATCAACTTTCCTTTTGGAGAAGCAGAATAAACACAAGCTATTGAAGCTATTATGCCGTGTTTTGCCGAAAATATGTAGATTAGGTATCTATCATAGCCAACACCATGATATTGCATGTCACAGCTGAAATACCGGCTGTTTCATTGACGCACTATCATCGTATCATATCATTAGCCCTGTTTACTGTTCACACATGTGTCATGTGTATAATATAGGCTCTTGTATGCTATGCTAATACAATAGAGGAATGTTGTTGCTGAAAAGTTGGTTGTATGAAAGAATCTCCACACTTATCCACTTCTATAGGGACTTGGTTTGATGGTGATGATGATGTGATTTGATACAAATTGCTTTTGGGATTTCTGACAAGGGAATTCAAAACATAATGTAAATGGTATATAACTATACTAGCATGATTTAAAAGATAGAAGGCTACTGCATGGTTAATTGCTGATCATGATCAAGAAGATTTAGATAGTAACAAACAAATTTTTGCATACAAACCTTGCAGCGAATTCTTTGAAAAAACAAGTAGGCACTTTCTGGGCCCAGTGTGTTATATTAGTATGAAATACCGAGAAAATAAGGAATTTTGTTGGTGTTGGTTGCAAAATGAGATTACGTTTCCCTGAAATCATTTTGTTCAATGATGCTGGCAGAGATTATGCATACGAGCTTTTCAGTTATGATGCCGTAAAGTAAATGTGGTTATATAGTATGTTACGTGGACTATGACGTAAATGGGTAATCATAACTTATTCAACCTATTGAAAGGGTAAACTTATTTTTACCACAATTTAAAAAATTGATGAATGTGTATCATAATATCATAATTGGGCTATCTTCGTAGATACTGTAGTTTATTTGGATCAGTCGGATTAGATTACTTTCCTAAAATGAAATTTTTAGGATTGTTCACACCGGTAATCACAATCAGTCATCTCAATTAAAAAGTTAATGATGTGAGGTGCAACGATGTCTGGCTATTTTTCAATGAAAATTGACCATCCAACCAAAATTATCATCAATTGAGTAAAGCGTGGTCAGTCCTTATATGAATTTGTAAGTTGATTGTTTGACAGCTTGATTTCGTCATTCGACAGCCAGGCGACTCATATAAAGAAGCGCTTGCAATTGAACGGCACGGCGGCGGCGGAACAAACATCTCACACTCTCACCGACACGGGCATGCATTGATAATGAAGATTGAAAAGGTCAAATAATACATTAGGTTTTTATTGTACAACATGATGGTATCTCGACTTTGACTCTTCTCCTATAAGTATTTATAAGTCTGACGATGAGTGCATAAAGTCTATATACCTTTACATTATGTAGCAAAACTCTTGAAATGCAAAGCCACACAACCATTCTTTCCTGCCAACTGTAACACTTGAGTGGAGAAAGTATACACATGGTTGGATTCACTAACATTTTTTGTACCTTCCATACACATTTATATATATGCAATATATGCATTACACCTCTGGAGATTTGGTTTTCTCGTCACTTCACTCCGGTGCTCGAATGATGGCCGTCTCTGGCAACATGTTCCTTCCGCCAGCCAAAGATCATTCAAGCTTAAGCAACCCTCGATGCCAAACTAACTGCGCTTTTTATCCGATGCAGCTTCCGTGCTAATGTTAACCATGTGGCTGTACATGGTTTATATATTTATGTAGGTCATTTGGGTTAGACAAAGCAGTGGCATTCGATTAATTCCTTCTCAATACATTTCAGCAGGGTGACATATTTACTCGAATAAAAAGGGAAACACCTACACATAATACTTCTTACTCACTCCACTCCTCTTGAGTAGCTATCATCGGCACACACTCTCCCTCGCCCCAGTTTCCCGAGTACTTTCTCTTACATAAATATAACTATCTATATGCATGCATTCCTATTATATAATGCAATGAAGCTCTTCCTCCATAATAACTTTTTCGTTACACAATCACACACAGTGCTTATATACCAATGACCTTATATATATATTAGAGTGAATGACACAGAAGGCGGAAGGGAAAAAACTTTGTCAGCTATATATATTGAGCAAGGCAACCGCTATATTGAGAAGCAAGTAACAACAGAAACTTTCTCAACGTGCAGAGATCCGATCGACTTTTACCTTTCACTTTCCTTCCTTCACTTCACCAACAAGCCCGTCAGTTACGAGCCGTCAGTATTTCTCGCGTCTTCGAGTGACTGCAAAAGATGAGGAGAAAAAAGAAGAAACCAAACCTAACTACACAATCCTCTCCTTACGTTTTTACTGGTAGTGAATCAATAGGTCTTAGTCTTTAGGAGGCACACAAAAAATCCATGCCTTCCACATCTTCGACTTTGTTAACTTACTTTTTTCTGAGGGTAGACAGAGAGAGAGAGAGAGAGAGAAGCTATCTATCTTGTCACTTTTCCTCTTTCCTCATCAGCACTAATACTAAACCCTGTTGCAGTATAGGATATAGTATATAGGGTAACACACATCAGGAGGGGATAGGCTAGTGGCAGTTGCAATAAGTAGCATACTTATTTCCACTGTCTCGTTTCGTAGATGTTGCCATTATTTGGCCATTGTTCACTTACAGATTGCACAAAAATTCGATAACTGCCACACATGTACATACATTCAGGAATCAGGATAAGAGTCACAAGATTACGACTCCACTTGAGAGAGAAGGAAGCATTGTAAAAAAAAGGGGGAGAGAAAAATAGGTTAGCCGTATTAATATACTTCATTCACCAACATAGAAAATAACCGTTTGTTCAACCAACCTACATTTCCCCCTTTCTTACCCTTTTATTTTAGCTTCCCCACTTTTTTCTATTCCAGCTAATGCCCTAATGTTTGCCTACTCCACAAAGGTTCATGTTCATGCACCAATATGGGAATATATATATATATATATATGTCACTTTATATTGCAAAAGGGAGTTATTATAAAGGAATGGGCCATGGAAATTGTACACAATTCGAAATGTAAAAATCTAGCGATAGAAGAAACTATAGAGAAAGAGAAGGGAAAGGCATACAACAGCATATATATAGTATATCCATTTTGGACAGGAGCTTTATCTAAAGAAATCTCTCCATTAGAAACAGATTGAAGTTGTAAGAGAGGAATTTAAGATGGGAAAATAACTACACCTTTTCCCTCTATTCCATACGCTCCCCGAGTTTTTCCAAGAGGACCAACGTGATCATAAGGATTGTGAAAGTTGACAAATTTCAGTGTGCTCCCTCACTTGGCCTCTTGATCTTTTCTGCTGTAATAACCAATGTGTCGATATATTCTGCAGAAAATACTTCGATTTCAGAGTCTCCGTATCTTTACTCTTTTTTTATCAACATTCTATCTCAGCGCCAATTGGGTATGGTTAGTTTTATACGTTATATTATATAAGGCTATATATACATATAGTAATCGACATGTCAAATAGTTACAACCTTTCTTTTCTACTACATATCTTTCGATATTTTTATAAAGGTTTCGGAACGATCAACCAAGTAGAATCACGAGGGAGACCCCTTGCTGGTAGCTGGTATTAGTATTATTTCGCAAGGAAGAAAATGAGAAAAATCGCTCAATAAAAAAACTCTTCGATTTGGTTGGATTGACTACACTTTGTCTATGTAGCTTTGTTACTGATTTTTCTTTTCCAGGAAAGACGTAGTCCTACGAAAGAAAGAAGCAAAGCTAAGTCTGTTTTGTCCCAAGAGAATACTTCTTACACAAACATCTTCAACATGAGTTCTATTCTGACATGAAGCAAAAAAGTAGATATTTTTTATAAAAAAGAAACTTGTGTGGGAAACAGCTTGGTATTTTTATGTACACGTATAGGTAATGTGAGTGGGATGCAACACTGAAACCCAGTTTAAGAGCTTATCTCCCCTTTTTAGATTGATTAGCAACTGAGATAACGAAAGAACCTATGGGTAGAACCTTGTTTACCTTACCACTTCTCAAGCTTATCTCTGTTTTGCAGAAGAAGTTGGAAGTGGAGTCACCGCGCTTCCAACAAATTTTCCGTAAATCCTTCTTAAATAACTTGAATGAATGTTACGGTTGCTCACTCGTCCTGATACGGAGTAGAGCAGAAGAGTGGAGTCGTAGTCGAGATAGGTTGTAGTTAAACTCGATTCTATAAACAAGTACTTAATTTTCTGATCAAATCAAATTATTTAATGGGATTTTCTAGAGTTAAATCAGTTGAGGCAGAGATGTTCTATGTGCATACTTAGGTATTATATCTCCACTATCTTATATAGGTATATCTATCCACAAAATCCGATTCAGGCCCAATATTGAAGTAATTTCAAGACTTGATCAACTCTACAAAACCAAACCTTCTATTTCGACTATACACAAATATATATGGCGTAATCATCTTAAGTTCTAATCCGCCATGTTGTTCGCATGTTTTCATGAAGCTTTTTCCAGAGTGTTCATATATGGCCATGATTATTTCTATAAATAGGCTTATCTCTCTGGAAAACGGTTAGTAAGGAATTTAGACGACAGTCAACAGTGATGCATGGTAATAATAACATGTATTTAATTACAAAATCATAATTAAATGGTAGCAAATTGCCGTAAACAAACACTCAACTGAAAAGCTCTAACGCTCAATTTTCTGTAGTACAGACAGTAACAGCCAGTGAGTTAGTAAAACAGACAAGAGTATAGTATAAGTTGTATAACATAAATAGTTTTTTTTGGGAAAACATATACAATGCAAGAGAGAAGAAATCAAGAGCAATCAACAGCGCCTCGATGAAAAACACACATTTTTTAATTGAAAGTGTCGACTGTCGAGCTAAACATTGCCAAAACAATGTAAAGTACTTCTGAGAGGAAACTAATTAAAGTTGATTACTCTTGCAGTGTCTTTCACAAAAATAATATGAATGACAACGCTCGCTCGCTTTGTCCTAAATTAACAAAAATGGGTTTTCTCTCTTTTGGCCTTCATTAACATTCACGAAACTCTGAAGTCAGAATAGACAATGAATTACATTTAGAGCGGAACCTTCTTTTCTTTAAAGGGCCATAAGTTTCACTTTCGCGTTTGGAATAAACTTCTTAAATTGAGTTAGCGTAAAGTAAATGCACATTTCAATTCATGGAAGTTTATAAGAAATATATATAAGCGCATAAAGTTTATATTAATGTAAACAAATGGACTCTTGTTTAAACTGGCACAATTTGTAACTTTATTTCACTTTTTCCTATGTCTTCATAAAATATTACGTTACGTCTTTACTTCTAGCCCATACAAATAAAAGTTTTCAAAAAACAAAAAGTTCATCATAGACAAAATAAAAATTTTAAATATTGAAATGCAAAAGTAACTTCAGATATGGTTTTTGTAGGTGTCTACTTATATCCAGTTAAGTAAGTGTAGACCTGTAAATATTTAAGCGTCTTGCTTGAGTACGTATAGTATAGAACATATATATATATACTACAAATATATTTGCTTGAGTACACTTTAATATCTTCGCTTGAGTACCTACAACATATGAGCTAAGAAATTTTACGCTACCACGAATAATTCGTATTGGACAATAATTATTATTGTCCTAAGTAATTCAACAAATAAAATGGTTTGTTTTTGTTCTTTAAGAAACAATATACTTAAGGAGAAAACTGTTTTTCTTCGAATTTTTTGTGTCATTACGTCGGCTGGTCAGCCACACGATCGACGTACGTAACTAGTACGTATGGGTATTGCGTATTCAGCGTAACTGTGACTGTAGCACAATTAGCCCTGGGAAATAAAATGATTAACAGCATCAGTTTAAAAACCTTCTACTGCACTGCTAGATAGATATTTCCAAAAAGAACCATATTAAGTGCTTGACATTCATGGTGGTAGATGCGTCAGTATTTGCTTGAAACGCCGTTTATACTCTAAATTATAAAGCTTGCCAACCCGGTGCTAAGGTTTCCTCTGATAGATTGGTATATGGGAACACGGAACACGAAGGTTTTTTAGTGATCATCCTAGCAAACCGCATTATTATCTGCCTCCTGTCTACCTGTGGTAGCTTTTACTTTATGTTTCTGACATCAATTGAACGCACCAAACTTTCTACCTACTACTTAACTCATGTGATGTGCGTTGTCTATAACTAGCTGACAAAGCTGGGATATTTTGTGCTCGAATTTTGCAACGACAAAATTACCGGTAGGATTATTTGGAGAAAAAGCATTCATTTTGCAGATGCGGTTGTTTGCTACTCTTTAGTTTTACCGTAAGTCATTGATTTAGAAAACGAGAGTTGAACCAAGTGGAAATAGATTTGAAAAGTCTTTTCGTTCGTTTGGTGGCAGTGAGCACAGCACTGTAATTTTGCAAGCAGCAAAGCAAACCAAGCTAGGGTTGGATTAGAAACAGTGTTTTCGATAGCTTCGGAAGCCCGTTTTCAAAGATTAAAAGAGTGCTTTTGTCTGATGGCTTCTGTTGCTTTCTATTTTCCCGTGCAGAAGGAGAAAGTACAAACGGAAAGTAAAGTAAGCATATAGGTATATGTATAACAGAGCTTGTTTTTGTTTTGTCCTCTCCTCGTTACCAGATCCGTTTATGTATGCTCTGTTCTTGTCCTCTCTTCCATATCTCATTTTCTCATTCCTTTTTCCCTCTCTCTCTCCTTTTTTACCTAGTTAGCACACAAGATATCTGTGAAACTAAAAACCATTACTTTTTCTGCTTCACTCTGACTGACTTTTTTTCCTTGGAATGAACCAACAAACGAAAGAATAAGAGGAAACTAATTCCAATCTGCTTAAGGGCCTACACACACATAGGCATATATACGTGCAACGAATATAGTAAACTGTCTAGAAAAAAGTGCGCTGTATATACATATTATGCCAATATATGTACATATGAAGCTTTAGTAGTAATGATAGATACACATCCCATCATTATGTGTGTATACTTTCGTATTAAGCCCAGTTGCGTAGTAGATAAGAACTTTTGGTGATGTGATGCTAAAGCCTTAGATAAACCAAGCCTGTTGTGTCTTAGAAGTCGATATATATAGTCATTTTATAAAATATAATACGGATTGTCTGTATAGTATGTATGGCTCAAGGGTTTCAAGCTTGACACACAAATAACATCCATAAGCCATTCAATTTCCAGAAGTGAAATAACAAAACGAATCGTCTTTTTACCACTTTCATTATCTTCCCTTTACTACCTCCACAATTTTTAAGCAAAACTAGCGTATTTCCTTGCCCTTGTACTAACTCTATATTGGTAAGTTCTGGTAGCATATTAGATTTCTCTATTTTTACCTACAAACATTGCTTCTTTAGATGAAAACTTGGGGTAAAAATGAGCCTAAGTAAAACGTGTAGGAGGTAGTGTGTTACGCGAATGGTGCGATCAATACATTAGATAGAAAACGTATTCTGAACCATTGAAGCTCTACCACACCATACACCGTATCCGATTAAGAATGTCTCTTTGAACTTGAAGATTTTCATTTAAACATAAAGTTAAGAAGACTGCTGGGAAATTCCCTTTTATAATGGCATGACTCTAATAAAAGTGAAGTGACATTTAATCTAATAGCACAGGGTATTGAGAAAAGTGATTTAGAGGGGAATCGACGCTGACTGACATTGACCTGAAATGAGCAAATAGTTGATTTGGGTTGACTAAGCAGCTCTAAAGGTGTGTATATCACATACATATCATGTCTGTGTCATTCCGTTTAGTAAAGAGAGTCATAAAGAATGTACTTCATATTATCTGGGTTGTAATTTATCTCATAAAATAAAGTGAGTGTAGAATTTTCACAAAAGAAAGAATAAAAGACGTGTTCAAACTTCAAAGTTTAGGATACCTTTTGTTGCTTGATGTATAAGTATCATGTATTCAAGATTACTATTTGTACTATTGATTTCACACAAAAAAACGTCGAAATGAAGTTCTTCTGAAAGCAAAGATTAAATCGGGTTAGGGGCAGGTACAACGATTATTATGAACAAAACAGGAAATAATTTCCAAGCCCATAATCGCATTACGCAGGCTGTGTTGAAATAATAGTAAAGTAAGCGTGTTTAAATTTTTTTCCGTTTTACTCACGTTTTTAGAATCAAGGACGAAGTTGAAAATTGTCAATATCTTTCATGTAGTGAAGCAATTTGGCTAACAATATTGTGAACATTCACCCGAAAGATAGAAGCGCCAGCTCAGTAGTACATCGTTCTTTCCATCCTCTATAGTGTTTAACGTAACAAGAAACGCGTCTGACAAGCCTAAGTCTTACAATCAAAAATTTCAAAATTTGTGAGTTTCACTAATTCAAAGGAAATTTACGCGAAGCTCAAGTCATTAACGAGCAAAAAATGTCAAAATCAGTCTGCTCCCCGTTTTGGTTACTTTCAACTTCTTCATAATAATTTCCTAATCCGTTTACTTTACACACAGTTCAGAGTGAGAGCGAAGTATAATATAATATGCATTTATGCGTCAGTTTGCGTGTATATATGTTTGTAATATATGACGGCTTTTACTGTAAAATTACACTAACTTTATGACTATGTCGTTTTTTGGTTACGCACGATATGGAAAAGTAACTTGATAAATAAGATCGAGTTTGGAAAACGGTGTAGGAGTATATAGTAGATATAGTATAAGCTAAAAACGCATTTGGCATTGCCTACACAATCCGGAAAACTTTCAACATAAAAATGCCTCATTCATAAAGAAAAAAGAGGGTAAAAGTTTGGAGAGCTTCTGAATTTCTATGTATGTGTCGGGTAAGTAAAAATGGAGGCTAAGCTCGTTTGCACCATAAACATCACATAAGTACATATAGGTACTTCGAAACAAGTAGGCTTATATCTAGTATAGCTTGTCATGGTGTATATGTAGCTTACAGGCTAAAAAAAACTTGGGAAAGCATAAACCCCCACATAAAAAGGTTAGAAACCTTGTATTGCATCTGACCATGAGCATTTGAAAATGGAATGATAAAGGGAATTGAAACGTGGAAAATGAAATTTTCTTCTTTCCTTCATATTCCTTTCACTACAATCGCATCACATAACATTTATACACAGTCTACCGCACCGTAAAGAAAGCGTTTAGGGAAAGGAGCCCCAACAAATTTTTAAGACTTTTGAATGCTAAACTCTCAAAATATACCTTCAGCTGCAGCTCCTCATCGTTAATGCTATACTACAAAATTATATATACACGACTTTTATACACATATACGGCACTTCTTTTTAATCGCACGAAGCTAAAAAGGAGAAGAAAAATAAGAGCGAAATAACAATAAGAAAGTTGCTTTCATTCCTTTGGGAGAACGAGCCTTTTGCTGTCACTAGTCTGGTCTGATTCCAAGAGCAGAGAGGAAATAACGAGCAAAGTTTGAGGACGTAGTTTCTAAGCTCTTCAGTATTTATTCTGTAATTATAATGACATTTACGAGTGATGGCTCTTTCTGACATTGTACACGGCTCCTTGCTCTCCGATGCATGAAATCGCTAGCCATGAGCCAAAGCATGCATACATTATGCCGATACAATCGCTTGATTTGATTATCAATTGAGTATATAACAATATGCTGTATATAACATTCTCTTTCTCTGTTTCCAAACACAAATGAAAATATCAACTTTAAGCAAACGTATTGGTATTACCATTAAAGGTTTTTGTTATACTTTCGTTTGTTTGCAAAGTACCTATTAACGTGTTCGTATAATCCCATCATTCAGAAAACAGTTCTTAACAGCTTCAACTCGTTTTCTGGATTATTTCATCGTATTGATCGTCGTTGTAAATCTTGTTTTATGTTAGGCGAGTTGCCATTATTGTGCGTTTTTGGAATGTTGAATGAAAAGTGATATTTCAATGAAACACTGGACACAATCGGCATAAGCTACAGAAAATGTACTTAAGGGTGATCAAGTTTTTAGATAACATGGCTAATAAATATGGCATTCATTCTTTGATGGATTATTAAATGTATCCAGTTGTAGATAAATATCTGGATTTAATATCGAGCTTGTCATTTTTCTGTTACGGTTTATCAATACGCCTCTGATTCTTTGATAAAGAGGCGCTTCCCTACTGGAAACGTGACATAAGATATATTGTATAATATATGCCTTCCGTGTATGTTTTTGTGTGTGTGTACGTGATGAAGCGAAGATAGGTTTTTTGAGCACATCAAGCAAATTCATTCAAAGAGAAAATTGGCAACTGTTTCCTGTCCACTATTTTAAATGTGTTGGATTGAAATTGAAAGCTTCCAACAAACAGAACGCTCTTCACTCTGCAAATTGATTCCGGGCTACTCTGCGAGGGATTAGTAAATAAAAAACAAAGAGAGTACACTATGCAGTATATATACTGCGTAAGCGCTAAATATGTACAGACAAAGAAAGACATATTGCACAAGGATTGCGAAGCGTCTGCAAATGGGATGCAGTTCATCCTTCTAGCGTAGCATATTGTACTAACATCCGGAATGGAATCATTTTGGGAAAGCTCATAAGCGCGTATGTAATTAAAGGCTTAAGGGGTACTCAACCATTGTTTACAAAAGGGAGTACATGATTTTATTCCAACATTATGGCATTACCCTTTGAGAGCTAGCCAACACCGTCATCCTCTCTGTCTCCGTGTGTTGTGCGGTGTCTGTTGCCAGTGAAATGAACTGAGTAAAGCTATATAGTATTATTTATGCTTTACATTAACAATATTCCTCCTGGCACTAGCTTCCGCCTCTCACACCATATCAAACAATATGCTCCTTCTAATCATAATAATATGCCGCATGGTACAGTACAGTGCTATTGAATAGCTTGCCACGGTCTCGGTCTCATGTTGGAGAAAAGGGAAAGTCGACTCACAAAGTGATTTTGAATGCAAAAGGCCTACTTTCATGTTCCGAAAATCAAACATTGGGATATGGTATGGTGGTAGGGGCCTTAAGTAAACACTGATGACAACCGGCAGAAAGTTGGCCAGTATTATATAAGTCCTACAGATGAGTATGATGTTCGCTTCACTTGTGATGTTGACAGGGTTTGTGAACATTCCATACCCTACCACATCAAGAAAACCGTTTGAGGTTCGTGTTCGTGAGTAGATTGAATTTATATTGAATGAATGAATATTATATTCCATTGAAATTGTCGTTTTACTCTCCATCTTGAGAGGAAAGAAAAGCTAATATTTGACCTGTGGTCAGCAAGTCACCGGTGTAATTTTACTTCAACACAATGAAATTCTTTATCTTCACATCACATCTTTAGCCTCCTCCCACCCCACATGTGACTTTCCTTATGTGAATGGGATTGAAACAGTAGCCAAGCCGATGTCAGTTGATAATAATATACAAGCTTTTAGTGTATGACCTCCTTAAATTTTTAATGACTATATGTACTCAATGCAATCGATCACCAAACTCTGTCATCGTACGTGACTGGGTCCATTGTTGTTGTTGTTTATATATTTTTTAATTGTTGTTAGTTCGCAGAAATTATGACCAGCTCATGTCATTCACCCAGATCCATCGGAATCCGTGCCCTTTAATTATTTCGATTTGGATTCTAATCAATAGCACAACAAACTTTTGTGTCAAGGAAGTAATTAAATCCCGTTCGTCAACCTCACACTCATAAAGCACCCCTTTTATATTAGTGGTGAAATTCTGACTAGTCAGCTAAATTTTTTAATGCATATAATTATCCAATATACATCCTGTTTGGTAGCACAAGCCTTCAAACGGCTTGGTGCCATTTCAAACTACATAAATTCAAATAAAACATGTCATTCTAGAAGAGCATGTAGAAGCTGAGCTAATGTTTTATTTCTGTTACTCACATTGAAATATTTTCTGCACACATAATCATAATATAGTAATATAGATGTCAACTACAATGGTCACAATAAAGCTTGAGTGGAGAAAGGATAATGAACACATGGTACAAAATTCGTCAGCCTGACATTTAGAGTTTATCGACGTGGCGGCACTAAAAGCTAAAGTAAAAGAGGGCTGGACTGTTTTATCTGTATTTTGTGTCATAGTGTAACATTAATGCACTCAATTCACTTAGTATGTCACTGTTAATTCGAAGCAGTGAGCAATAACTGCCACATTTAATTAAATTGAAACGCGTAGTTCTAATTGTAGCTGAGCGCTTGGAATTGGAATCTATTGAGTAGGTGGAGGTATTAGTGTTTCGTAAAACAGCTTTCTTATCATCCTTTTATTTGGCAGTGATGTTGTCACTTTTATTTCACTGCCTCTAGCTTTCCTTATCAGTAGTTGTCAGTGGAAAAGCGAGACAGCAGAATATTCATCTGTTATGCTCTCTTTAAGAGGATGAAATAATCTTTCTTTCGACAAAAAAAAGCATTGACGATGACGGTGATGTGATGGGATGATATCATGTAAACCACACATATAGCTCTTTCTCGTTTTCATTACTTCACTTTCATTTTGGCCCAACTCTGATAATGAATTGGATTGGCAGAAATTCGATGAAAGAAATTGGTAGTTTTAGTAGATCCAGTTATTCAATAGGTGATAGGTTTAGAGAGTATAATGACAATGACATTTAGTTGGAGTTTCAACATCTCAAGCCTCGTCGTAATCAATAGTTTTTTAAAACTATATACCAACTTTTACAGCAGATGTACAGATTGCATTAAACTTTCGTAAGCTTGAACATTTTGAAGATGAGGATTGAAGATTCGGGAAATTTCCCAGATCCAATATTTTCACAAAATTGTTATGATAAGTCGTTATTTGCATGTCTTTATTTGCTGAGTAATCATTGAATTCGGATATCTTGGTCTTTTGATTACTACCATTATGACCGAGTACAAACAAAGCAATTACACCTATTTAATCTGTTTAATTACGTTTTTCTTCTTAAAATTCCACTATTGCCGTTTAGTGCGGAAGGTGTGTGAAGCTCTATACAAATATACAATTCCTTTTCATTCCTTCTTCAAAGTTACTTTAGGCAAATGACACTTTGTTCTAACGATTTCACGCATTTGTAAATAACATCAGTGGAAACTTACTCAACAAAGAAAATGAGAGTTTCGCGTTTGTAAACATATATTATTCATCATCTAAATATTTTTATTTCGATTAGCGTAGTTTTATTTACAGTGTAAATATAGCTGTACACGTATATAAAGGGTAATCATAAAGTGATAATTAACATGAAAGAGTTTTAATTTATGTTAGAAGTCTGCAACTAAACAATTCATTTTCACCTCAAACTTTCCAATTCCAATATTTATCTAAAGGTCTTAATAAGTCCATGCACTCAAAGAAAATACGAGTACACTAAATTGCTGCTGAAGAATGGTATAAAATATGTTGGAAACTTGTATTACATATTCCAAATGATTTTAGGCAAATAATAACCGGAATACAAAACAGTCTTTACTTGCTTTCACAAGATTTCCATCGGGTAGATGCGAGAAAGCAACACAAAATGGTACCTTATTGGTACAGACTGAGACTGCACAATGAAGATAAAACACAATAGGCCACTGAAATGCTTGAGGATGCTGGATGAATGAATTTATAAGCAACTCAATTGACTCCATGGGATGCAGTTTAAGTCTAACCATTCCCTTTGATTTTTCATACGCTTATGCATTTATTCAAAGTTGAATAAAGTATAGACATTGGAAGCGCAACCGAGTTCCTGGAAAAGGTGGCATGGCGTCTTCACCCGTCTCATAAAATTCCATTCACCATTCTTCCCAGAAGCCTTCTTAATCTCCCTCATGCTAAAAGATAAAAAGAAAGTTTCTTCGATGCTTCGTTTTTCAATAGCATCCATATGCACGGCTAAAACTCAGTTGCAAGCTTTAAGTTTAGTGAATAAAATTTTACATACAGCACCATACACGTTGTCCCTGATCCTGATGCAAAAATATTTCATACTTTTATATCCAACATTGTAACAAAGCGGTCAGAAGTGAAACGAAAGCATGCAAAACTTTGGAAAACTGTTACAAAACTCGCTTTTACGTGAAAGAAAGAAATGTGTGGGTGATGATGTGGAGCCGGAGCCGGTTTGCTGCTTCGTTTATGATTGTGTGTAAACTTTCAACTGCTCTCTGTGTTTTTGTGAGAAAGAATGAAATGCTGTTATGTTGTGCATGTTCGTGGTTGTAAAAGGGTAATTTGCTAAACTGTAGTTTTTAAACTTATGTACATTTTATACTTTTTTATGGTTTGTTGAAAGAAAAGGGGACCGAACTATGTTACACTCTGTGCATGTAGCTATTGTAGCCTATGCTAGCTTAAGTAATATATGTTATTATACTGCATAAATAGTGAATCCTATTTGCAGAAAATAACACAAAGCGAATCCGCTCCACTGGAAACTCTTGTTTTGCTTTCACTGTGTTCCTCATTTATTTCTGTGCACATTAAAAGAGTTTTTTGGTGGTTGGTTGGTGGAGGAGGATTGCTACCAAGTTTAAGGAGGAGAACGTAAATTTCCATGCATTCAGTGGAGAACAAAAGCTGTAAATTTTCAGTCATGCATGCATGTTTTTGAAAGGGCCTTGTTTCCTCTTAAAATATCTGCTGGGCGCTTCCTCACAAAGTCTTAGGATGCGATGCATATTAAATTAATGTGAATGTGTATATTAGGCTGTTCGATTTACGCCTTTCTTTTGGACTATATAGGAGAATATATGGTATATAATCTTATGTGTACACGAAATAAACAAGTGATGACGATAGAGTAGGATAAGTAAAGAAGGAGAAGATATAAAATAAACATAAATTACGTAACAATATTATATATACACATATTTTCCAATTGTTTTATTGTTACGCAACTCCTCCTTTCCCTTCTCTTCTCTTCCTGATAATTTGTGGTTAAAGTGTTGGAGGAAATGTAGACTCAAATCTTGGAATGCTTCCTTCCGCTTTATGAACAATATAACAGCTTGAGATTTTGGTGTAAATTGTGTCATACCACATAGATTTTGTTGAGCTACCGGTTTATGAGAGGAGGTTTAAAACTCAATTTATCAAAAGCAAAAACACTATGAGAATTGGGTAATTCTCTACTAACCTACTTGCACGGAAAATCCCCTGGTTCTTGACTTTATCAAATTATATCTTCAGCGACTTGCTATATATGATATGGAACTATAAATATTTGTTATAGCAGAATAAAGATAGTAGTTTAGGTACATGTTTCATTTGTATTTATAACGTTAACGTAAAGTGTAATTCTTTATAAATGCGAAACGTGTACCAATCTAACCTACTTTGAATGACATAAATCCAGTACAGTGAAAGTATGCCTAAAGGAGGCCTTTTAATAAAACTGCTATAATACAATCAACTATGGAGTACACCAAAATACCAGCAGAACGACCTCGCATTGACTCAGCATTGAACACTTGAACACGAAGGGATAAAACGAGAAAACAAAGCCATCAAAATGATTAACTTATGATTGTTTTTGTAACCGGAGGCTCCGCGTTACATGTAAGTACTGTCATGGGTGCTTAGCTCGAAGTGAGTGTTCAACCCTGCGATCGGAGTTTAAAGATATGTATTACGTTATGGCGTTTTCTAACTCTGGTTCTTCGTATTTTAGATTTTAAGAACTGAATTGAAAAAAACAAGGTGTCGGTTAAGAAGGAGATAATGATAGCAAGTGACCTACGGCAATATTCTTTCCTTCCGATTTCTTTCTTTCTTTAAACAAGAGTATTAAATAACAATATTCTTGTGAACCTTGTTACTTTGCTCAACACCCCGAAACAAAATTGTCGACTAAAAGAGAATGGATACACCTGTAGTTCATGGGCATGTGGAGTTCCACAACAAGAAAAGTCTTGACTTCTAACTTCTAATTTAAACCCAAATGGGTCAAAACTCATTAAATATTTCTAGAGGGTCGGTGTAGCCGCCAGTGCTATCTTTTCTCTTTGCCACGAACACCACAGCCAGATGTGCTCCTTTCAAGTTTAGTTGTCTTTTTTGGACTAGAAGAAAGTAGTGCTGTTAGTTGTTAATACAAAGAAGTAAAAATCAAGTAAGGCCAGTTTTGCTTTGCTGTAGAAAAGTCGAATTTCTGTATGTTCCTCTTTTATGGTTGCACGCCCACCGGGTCTTCCGCTTATCTGGTTTGATATTACAACCTGACTGACATTTTACTCACAGCTACTGCATCTTCTAAGAATTTCTACCGGATCCAATATAGTCTCCTTCATTTCTTGTCTGTCTGAGTCACTACCTCCTTCCTCACTTAGGTACCCTTATTCTTGTCTTCCGAATGAAAAATCTTTATAAAACAACTCGAAAAGCTTTCTGCCTTGTTTTACTTTGGAGGCCAAACAAGCTCTTACTTCCCTCCCCCGCACCTACGCATATTTGACTATCATTCTCTCGTAAAAAGCTTGTAAATAGGACATGGAACCCATTCTAGGTACTTTTAGTAGTTGTTCAGCAGATTTTTACGATTAACGCTAGAACTCCCACAAAAAAGGGAGAGATCGGATGAGTTTGATATAGAACAGAAAAAAACAAATCAGTTATTTGTATTGTTCATCCTAACAGCTACCAAATTCTAGATCATATGAAATTGGTTTGATCTTCATCCTCGCATTTACACGCGTACAGAAGTCTTAACGCTTTGGAACCATCGCAAAAAAAGTAAAGTACCCATCCATATACAATGAAGAAAGGAGGGTCCAAAACTTTTTTCATACTGTACGAATCACCACTGCTAAGTACAGCTGTCAAAGTGATAAAAGTAGGTTGTAAAGTATTTCAAACTCGTAGAGTATGCCATTGCCCAACGCCAACTTATATAGCGTCATGCTCTAGCTTTCTTCTCCCTTTTACTTATCGACGATTGCTTTGGACATTTTTACGACTTTTCCCTTCCATTTTTATAAAAACTCTTCCTTGTTTCTTGTCCTTGTAAGTTAGTTTTTCATGCGTCACCATCTCCATATGTGGTATTTTATATCAGCATTTCCTAAAAGTGGTGTTCCCATTTTTGCAGAAAGCTAAAAAAAAGCACTGATCATACAGATAGAGAAATGAAAACAATGCTGCTGCAGTAGCAGTTAACAATTTCACACTATCTACGTGAGTCATTGCAAAATTACTAAAATGTTCTTCATTTTAGGACTGGTGGTGAATGTGAAAATAAATTGCGGAAAATTTTTGTTTGTATTTTTTTTGCAAATTTCAGAAACAGAACGTGCTTACTCGTTCTTAATATTTATAGCAGTATTAGCATAAATGAGTTATATGGGGTTACGTAGTAAATCGAACTAACAAAAGGATGAAGCGTTGGTAATATGCACTCCTCCTATGTCACCTTTGTGCTTTGTCTCCACAATATCTCATTTACATACATGTATATTAAATACTTATTGCGTATTTGCTTTCACCTCAACAGTTATTGCTAGTCGAGCAAAATTAGCTGCTAAAACATTTACGATGTTGATGTGTTGTGGCGTGCAATGCACCATTATTATAGCGTTATGGCCTAGAAAAATACTTGACAAAGTTTGAATAACATTCTTCACTACCACACCTGCATTTTAACATGAATTTGCTGTCGTTGATGGTTGCTAAATGCGGTTCAGTGGGTTCAGCGTAACATTTTTCTTATTGGAAGTGATGAACTTTCTTCTGCTCGCACCTACTCATTGAATAAGAAATGGCAAAAATGAAGGAATCCTTAGTGTCATCATATTGATAGGAAAATATATTATTAAAGATCCTGTATGAACACGAGTACTGCTGTTATAGCCCATCCTAGTTCTAGTATTCCATTTTCTGGGTAATAGATCGGGACTACTTCAAGACTTCAACCAACCAGCCCAACAACGAAGTGAAATGCTATGGAATTGCTAATATTATTATGTACTTTTGAAAAAGTGAGGAAGGATGAAGACAAAAAAACGGGTGCTGCAGTAGTTATGAAACAAGAAGACCATATAGCAAACTCCAAGTAGAAAAAAAGTAATAGAAATTCCACAGAGGAGTCGTTTCACACTACTTTTTGCGATATTACACGCACTCAGCAAAGGTGACGACGAAAAATAAAGCAGCGCGGGCCTGTACAGTTCATAACGGTTGATAAAGTTGAAAAAACGTGAAGAGGCAGAGAGAGGGTTGTTAGTTGCTTGGTGTTCATCAGACAATGTTATTACACTTCTATGTCGATACAGATAAAAAGCTGGGAGGGTGTGTGAGTACTTATACGTGAGCAATTTCACTATGTGGACGTTCTAGAAAAAGGAAAGGAGTAGCAATGAGTGTAGAATATCTATACGAGATATCAATGCATATTTTCCCTGTGTAATTGTATTGGTATCTTTGTACTTATTGCTACACATATTGTACAAGTACTAAAAAGAGAAAGTGAGTGAGAGAGCATATATGTAGTTAAAAGACGAAAAGATAAAGAGGAAGCAATTCCTTCTCAAGTTACACAGACTCTTCTCTCCTATCTGCTCCTCTCCCTCTCATTCACTTATTTAACTTTATGCGATATAGGATGTGGATATTGGATAATATCACAACACACTTACAGCTTTCCTATTGCCGAACTCGCGCCCGTTTACCACTTACTTAAAGTTAAGAGCGTCAGAAATGGTAGTAATAGTAATTCTATACAGGATACTGAACGTAAAAGAACCAATAGGTAAACAAGAGAGGCAAAAGGAAAGATGTATTTTTTCCACTAGTGTGCTACACTCATAGTCTCAGAGTGGTACTTGCCGAGGTACTAACTACTTCCTTGCCAGTGTCTAGGGACCCATCCACATTTGGTGAAACGGAATTTTCTATGGCTAACTTTCTTTTCTCTTGCAAAAATAGGGACGTGGAAGACTTCATATGTAGTGTTTTAGGTTCGTCTCTCTATGAAGGAATAAGATAGGTTGTAACAACCGATTGCAATAAATGCATGAAAATTGTCTTTTTTCTTGGTACAAGAACATGTGAGTGTCAAATAGAGGGGAAAATGTTGATGTACTTTGGACGTGCTTAACTTTTTACTCCTTCTTGATTCTCCCAAGCAATATATGATAAATAAGTGGAGAAGATGAAACTTTGGTATTTTTTTCTGAAAGGAGAATAACTTATGGCTTATTTTTTGATAGTTGAACAGCACTGGGATTGAGATATAAAGCCATTGAATCAAAAGTAAGTGAGGAATAAGTCAAGAGTTTAAAAAAGTCTACAATATATATATCATTTTATACGAAAACAAGGTGGGCGGTAGGGTGCATAGTAGACACTGTATATCAGGACAAACAATATGCATATCTTATTTCATTCCAGTCTGCTAAATCAACGTTGCATGAAACTCGAGATGGGAAAAAGTTATGGAAATAATATTGTAACAAGGATTATGCTCACCGTCGAATGAATCAGTGCCGACGAAGATGTAACTGATAGCTCTTTATCCTAGACTCTCTTTATCCTAGAGATTCTCAGGTTGCCAACAATGTAACCTATCTATATCTTGTTACATATGTGCATATGCCTTTTATGTAAACAGCGATTCAAATGTTAGATTGTATGAAGCATTTAGTAGTTACTTTGTTTCCAAAAGAATGAAACAAAATCTTCACTTGTTGACATTCTTCACTTCAGTTGAGAATATAGAACATCCATGAATGAACAAAGGAGAGTAAGAACCATAAAACTTGTACGCTTCAGTGTTTCTAGTTTACCACGTATTTTACGGGGTTGGATCAAGTACACAAGGGAAAAAGAGAAAACTAGGTAATCTCTGGATGCGAATTTAAAAGTTTTATTGTATTTGCTTGCATACTATATATATATATATAGCTAATAATTCATGTGTGTTTTTTGTTTGATCCTACAGCTCTAGTTTTGTAAACAAGGGTTTTAACCACTCAAACAAGTTTTACAATAAGTACAACTTTCTATACATCAAAGAGTTACACAAAGTTATACCAATTACATATGGTTTTATGTAGGTTATTGTTATCATGTTAAAAATAAAAAACCAGAGTGGCTTGTTTTTAGTTGAGTTGAATGTACATTTTTGGATTTCTTTGATGTACCGCAAAAACAGTAAACAAGATGTCATTATGAACTCTTTAATGCTGACTTTAGCCTTTATCTAACTTATTAATGCTCGTGCTCAAATGAAAACTTTTTCGCAAAATTGGTACGGCATTTGACATCGTTTCGATTTATCTCAAAAGAGGTATTTTTCTTTTTAAATTAGACCGTAATTTAAGTCTTTTATAAAATTACTTTGTATTTTCGTTCATTTTTGCTTGACCAATTTTTGAAGGAGGAGAGGCGTATGTTTTTCAAAACACGATCACAAGTCAGCCCCAGGTTTCGTTTCCCTGTCCAATCAGATCGCCTCGATGCAGGTTTGACGCACTCATTGTGATTCCTGAAAAGAAAGTTTGAAAAGTTGAACTTCTTTTTCGAGTTGAAACTTCAGTTTGTGCAAAGCATTCAGTTTTCTTGAAAAGTGCATTTCATACACTTTTTATTTCAGCACATGAAATGATTTGTATTTAGTTTCACAAATTTTGTGACACCTACAATGGGCGTTTTTCAGCGTTGCACGTTGCTCACATTTTTTACCAACAGAAAACTTCGAATGATAAAAGAGACCACCAACTAACATGCTCGTCATTGAATCAAGATCTAGGCGTAGTATCTATATGTATATGCATATATATATAAATGGGTAAAAGCACGTACTTCGTACCTACATAATATATATATGCGGGTGAATTTTTATAAATTTTTTCGTTTTATGCCTCGCATGTTTGACGATATAAATACGGATTTACGTGGTTTTTGGTGACTCAAGAGACTGTATAGGAAACCAGCTCATTGGGCTTCGAAAGTAATAGCAAACTCGATGCAAGAATAAGAAAAGCTAGCAAGTACAGTGAAAGTAAATGCATGTTGTGTAAGAGACATATTGTGTACACCATCGCCGTGTAAAAACCGTATGACTATATGCACAAACTAAAAGCATGTAGATTCAGCCTTGCAGCATGATTGCACAGTGCCCGTGTACAACCTGTCAGTTACTAAAACACGAGAAGAATAAAAATGTCTAAAATATATACGTTTTACAGCTACAAAACTTTGGAGGAATGACTCGATCGTCCCCCGCTTTTGTGCATGTGCACATGTATAATGTGAATGCAATTTTCTGTAGTCCAATATAAATCATAGCAATAAACTTCCAGCTGCTTTTTTAACGCAATTGCAAATTGTATGTAACTTGAGACGGGCAGTTTGATAGTAGTTAAACTTTCTCTCTGCAAGAGCCACGTGAACACACGCTTCTGATGTTTCTTGAAAACGTGACGTGTTATATACAACCCTTTTGGCAAACAAACGAGTATCAGCTATGTCAAAGCAAAGTCAAAGTAAAAGCTTTTTTTTTGTTGTTGTGAAGGATTATTGCTTCAGGGTTACATTTCCAAACAAAATAATGATTTCAGGATTTGAATTTCGTGATGGTGTCAAATATCAAAAATCTTGTTAATGGTTGCTTACAGGGCTACAATTTTTTCAGTTTACAAACAACACTTCATAGTGTTATTTCTTGAAACGTGTCGGGAAGTCGATATCCTGTACAACTTAACCAAAAAATATTTAAGCGAAACGTGAAGTTTAGGTATATTAGATCGCAGTCTGTAGGTAGTTATATTTAAGCATGCAAACCTTTTAATCTCTCGACTTAACATTATTTCTGTAAATGATTGAGATCTTGATGGATTGACAACCGTTTTAACAAATGGCAGTATTTGTAATATTCCTTAGTACATTTCATTCTTGGCATTTTTTTCCTTACTAGCTTTACTCTCATTTCTTTCAAGCTTATAGCAATCTCAAATGCATTCTTCCGCAATCTATATTTCTAAGCTACAAATATGACATCCATTCAACTTGTCACAGCATAACAAAGGCGAAATGGGTTTAGTGACTGACTTTCGACTTGTCTTGCCAGTCCTAGCCTTTCTCTTTTTCTTTTCTGATAAACAGAACTTGCGTATTAGTTCCAGAACGAGTGACGATTTTTCCCTACAAATCTCTTATACTCACGAACATTGAGATTTATTAGGGTCTTATCAGGAGGTTATGAGGCTGATTGAATGGGTCTGGTATGCGCTAGTAACAAATGCCCTAATCACTGGTTATCTTGACTTTGCGCTATTTCCATGTGACGCAGCTACCACTTAATTAATCGCAATTAAATTAAGGAACACACACGACATGGGCTTTTCACGTAAAAGACAAGACAACTTTAATGAACAATTAATTTCAACATTTAATCATACCTCCAATGAGGATTTACAACAATTATTCAATATATCAAAAAAAAGACAATCGACAATCAATTCCTCTCACGAGGCTAAATTACGTCTGACCCTCAACTCGACACAAAGCAAACTGAGCTCAAAATCTCTCTTCCTCTCATCTATTAAGCTACTTACAACTACATGCCCAGATGCACACCTTAACATACTTCAAATATTCGCACTTAGAAATTCTATGACTAACAATAATTCATAAATAAAAATAATGCATACTCATGCAAAGAACATCTCAAACACTAACTACTTTTCCACATTTCCGGCCCCCAAAATGGACGTCATAACGTCCGACTTACCAACCTTCAAACCTAATGGGCACAACTTTGTCACTGGTCGCTTTAAAGTTGTTTTCTTCTTGGTGGTGAAATTCCTGGTAGTCACTTCTACCGCTCGAACATGCCCATCTTTTCCAGGAAATGTTGCGGTCACTACTGCTTTCACCCAGCAGCATCTTGGTAGCTGATCATCCACAATCAGTACAAGGTCTCCAATATCGAGTGGTTCCACTTGATCCAGCCACTTCTTGCGTTGGAGTAGAGTCGGGAGATATTCATCTGTCCATCGCTTCCATATTTCGTTTGCAATGGCTTGGGCTTCTCTCCATTTCTCCCTAAAGTATGTCGCTCTGCTTTCCACTTCCGAGGGAATGGATGGTCCGAGATCTATCCCACCTTTCACAAAATGATTGGGAGTCAAAACTCCGAGATCGTCCACATCAGCAGAAATATAGGTCATCGGTCTGGAGTTTACTATATTTTCAGCTGCTTTCATAGCCGTCAATAGAACAGTGTCTCTTGGAAACTTCTCATGTAGCGAATTCTTCAAAACTTTCTTGACTGCTTGAATGAGTCGTTCCCATGCTCCACCCATGTGCGCAGCAGCAGGTGGGATGAAACTCCATCGAATCTTCTCCACTCCAGTCTCAGTCATTATCTTCTGGTACTTTTCGCTGGATATGGCACGTTCCAATTCCTTAATTGCCCCATGGAAATTAGTTCCATTATCACTAAAAATGGTGTGCGGGCGTCTTCGGGAATCAATAAAACGTGATAATGCAAGGATGGTTTCGTCTGTGCTCAGTCCATGCGCGATCTCAAGGTGTACAGCTCGTGTCACCATACAACAAAACAGCACTCCCCACCGCTTTTCATGCCTTCGGCCTACGGTTACTTCAACTGGTCCGAAGTAATCCACTCCCGTATAGGTAAAAGGATGATGTCCACTGGCTAGCCGACAACTTGGCAAGACTCCCATCTCAGGAATCACAGGTTTGGCTCGTTGAATGCGACAAAAATTACAACGTGTCCAACATCTACGTATAGCTTGTCGGCCGTCAATGATCCAAAAACGCTTTCTTAGATTGTTAAGAACTGTATCTTGACCTGTGTGGGCATTTCTACGGTGCTCGCTCTCGATTATTAAATCAGTGAGGTAATGTCGATTGGGAAGTATGATCGGACGACGGGTTTCTTCTCCCACGCAGCTTTTCTCTATTCTTCCTCTAGCACGGACTAATCCATTTTCATCAATATATGGACTTAGCTTTTTCATCTTCATGTCATCTCGTAAAGCCCCATTTTTCAAGAAAACTGAATGTTGAATACTTTTAATTAAAAATATTTCTGCATTTTCTATTTCCTCAGCAGTTGCAGTACAGATCTTCATTCCATTTTCAACTTTGTAAAGTGGGATTGATGTCTCGTTTACCTTCTCTTTCCTCACTTTAGAGATCCAAAGTTTGCTAAGTCGAAGCACTGCAGTCGTAACGCGAACCAATCTGGTGTACGAGGAAAATCTAACGATCTGAGGGATGGCCAATTCTTCTTCCCCTGTCAGCCTACACCCATCATCAAAAGTCGAGCTGACTTTGAAGATGTCAGAGAAGGCTAATACTTCAGTTGTCTCATCTTCTTCAATTTTTTCAGAGGGCCATTCATCAGAAAAAAGCTGTAGAAATAGAGGTCCGGTGTACCACCGTGAGCCTGGAGAAAAATCTGTATTCTTGTTGACTCTTGTGGCGTCGTCGGCTACATTTTCAGCAGTGGGAATCCATTTCCAATCACTTGAATTCGTGATGTCTTGAATGGCACCGATGCGATTAGCAACAAATTCAGGTTGTCGAGCAGACTCGCTTCGTATCCAACTTAGCACGGTGCGAGAGTCTGACCAGTAATATTTACTGGATACATTGATGTTGACCTTATTCAAAATAGTATCTGCCAGTTTTGCGCCAAGTAATGCGGCTTGAAGTTCCAATCTGGGGACTGTCAACTTCTTCAGTGGGGCCACTTTCACTTTTGATGCGACAAAGCTCACAATGACATAGTCCATAAAAACAAAACGGAAGTAGCAAACAGCTGCATAGGCTTCCTTACTCGCGTCAGTGAAAGTGTGCAACTCAACAGAATTTGCATTTAAAGCCTCCACACAATAACATCTGGGTATTTGCACAGTTGTAATCATACTGATTTCACTGACCCATACCAGCCACTCTTCAAAGATCTCATCAGGAACTTGATCATCCCAGCCTACTCCAGAATTCCAGACGTGCTGCAGGATTATCATCCCTTTCACCCTGTAGTGTCCAATAAAGCCTAATGGGTCATACAGCGACATAACGAGGCTGCAAATTTCTCGCTTTGTTGGGATGCTTGCCATTCAGAATACTTTTGTCAACTTTGTGAAAACTGGTTTTGAATGTGAAGTGATCACTTTGTGGATCCCACCACAAGCCAAGCACACGTTCAGTCAAATTCTGCCCTGTATCTCCAGTCAAATTTCTGGCTCCACCTAGTCGGAGGTCATCTGGAATTGAGTCCATAACTTCTTCGCTGTTACTTATCCACTTCTTTATGTGAAAACCTCCTTCTTTATTCACGTGGGTAATATTTTCACGCAGTTTTATTGCTTCTTGCGCTCCGTCAGCTCCGGAGAGGCAATCATCAACATAAAAATCCTCTTGTATAGCTCGGCAGGCTTCAGGAAACTCATTTTTATGAATCTCAGCGTTCACATTTTTCACATAAATTGCTGATGATGGAGAGGAAGTCGCTCCAAAAATCATCACCTGCATTTCGTATACGTCAGGATCTCGTGAGGAGTCCCCGTCTCGCCACAGAAAACGTTGACTGGAACGGTCTTCTTCACGAATAACCACTCGGTGAAACATATCTTCTATATCACCACTAATCACTATACGATGACGTCTAAAGTTCCATAGGACACTGGTCAATGGATTTAATAAATCTGGTCCAGTAAGAAGACAGTCATTTAGACTGATTCCCTTCGTCTTCGCTGCAGCGTCGAAAACCAGTCTGAACTTTCCAGGTTTATTCGGATTGGTCACCCCAAAGTGTGGGATGTAGAAAGTCCTATCACTTTTCAGTTTTACTTCGTCAGGTGTCAGCTTCTTGATGAATCCTTTGCTCAGGTACTCATCAATCTTCTTACTGTAGGATTTGTGAAATAATGTATCACGTGCCATTCGTTTCTCTGTCGTAAGCAATCTCTTGAAGGCATCGTCATAGCTATCAGGAAGCTTGATATCCTCGTTTCTCCACAGCAGGCCAGTTTCCCAACGATTACCGATCTGGCGAGTTGTATTTTCCATTATTTGTAGAGCCTTCATGTCTTCAAGGGAATGCCTCGATGGAGTTGGTTTGATACCGAAGTCATCGGTTTTAAAACTTTCCTTGATGAGTCTGTGCATTGTCATGTCAAGGTCTTCTGCTGTTCCACCAAGGTAAAACATTGTGCTGCTTCCCTTTCCATTCAAGTCTCCTTCTAAAACCCAGCCAAGAATTGTTCGAGTCGCTACAGGTCCGCCTAAACTCGAACACAGAATTTCTCTTGGAACTGTCAAGTGACGGTGTGGAGATCCAATAATGACACGGGGAACAACTTGCTTCAATGATTTGCCTTTTATTCTTCTTAGGCACGGCCATTTAGTTTTCGCTTCAGTAAGGTTGAGACTGTACGGCGCTACTCCAATTTTCTCAACCGTTATCACGTTTTCAATTGTGGAGTACCTTGCACCACGGTAGTTTCCACTGACATCTACTTCAACTATTCTGGAGTCTCGATGCTGTGTCAGCGTTCCTCCAAAACCCCGACAAGAGAACTTAAAGTCTTTTCCTTCTAGACCTAATTCTGAAGCGAGCTCATTCTCCATCAAGGATCGGCTTGCTCCAGTATCCAAGAGGGCATAAGTCTTGATTTTCCCTCTGGGTCCTTTCAACAATATCGGAACTATTGGTAGAGCTCCATCTGTACCTTCAACTACGGCTGCTCCGGTTGTGGCTATGGCTGGGCCACTTTCCCCCTCATATGCTTTGTCTTCTTCGTTTTCACCTTCACTTTCACTTTGGTTGGTGTTACGAGGTTTGTGGACCTTTTGTCTCCGTTCCTTGGTATAATGTAGGATCAAATGATGCTTTTTATCGCAGCCTTCTGTGGTACAAATGTTACCACTCTTACAATCATTTGTTCTGTGCCCAGGTTGTAAGCACAAAAAACACAATTTTTCAGCTTTCACCAGGTTCCATTTTTCCTGGTTGGATCTTTTTCCAAAATCCCAGCAGTTGACAATTGCATGTCCGATCTTCTTGCAAACAATGCAATTCTTCTTTTCCTTCTCGTTAGCTGCGGCAACACCCACTGTTGCCGACCCCCGTTTGTCTCTACGGTTTCTGCTATCTTTATCATCATAGGTAGCCTTCACTTGGGGTGTAATCTGGAGTCGAGCTGCTTTAACTCTTTTCCGGATCCAGCTAGAGAAGTACACAAGGTTCGTTTCACGATTGTCGTCATCTGCACGCCACTCAAACCACTTAGTCTTCAATGCTCCAGGCAGCTTGTCAATCAATTCTTTGGTCAGCTGCTTGTTGCTCATATAATCTTGCTTATTGTATGAAGCTACATTGGTTACAAGCGCTTCCACTGCATCTCCAAACGCCACCAACGTCTCTGGTTTGTGCAGCTCAACTTTGCTGCAAGTTTTCGCCTTTTCCACAAGGTAATCGAGAACGAATTCTGGGCGTCCAAAACAATCCTCCAAGGTCTCCATCAGCTTGTTCAAATTAGATGGATTCGCCATAAGATGTGATACTTTCTTTTTCGCATCACCTTTCAAAGCTTTCTGCATTCTCTGCATGTTCTCATCCTCATCTAGGTTGAGCCGTTTGGTGCTTCGTTCGAAAGCAGCCTTAAAGTTGCAATATTCTCCCGGATCTCCATAAAAGGCAGGCAAATCCCTATCATAGGGTTTTTTCATCACTATTTCACGGGTATCAGTCAGAGCTCCCTTCGAACCAAAAGCTTGTGCCAGTGCTGTGGCTAAAGTTCCGGCAAATTCTTCTGCAGGCATGGGCTGAACAGGCGCTGGAGTACTATAACTCTGTGGCGGTGGTTGATAATTATATTGTTGTCCATTTGTTCTATTTGGTGTCTGGCTAAAGTCATTTGGCCTGTGCCCATCAACATTCAACTTCGATTTTAATGGTGGTGGTTGGTAAAGGTATCTGAAATTACCTTGTCCCAGACTTGCTCGTTGCCCCATGTTGCCAACGTTGATTTGCTGAGGAGTAACTTCTGTCTCAACGATAACTCCATTTTTTACTTCATGTCGCTTCCATTTCTGCTCTGCTGAAGTTACTGGAGGTTCTGAAGTCGTCACGACAGATGGAATAGGAGGAGCCAAAACGTCAATCTCCTCATGATCCGATTCTGATATGGAAGCAGTGTGCATGGTGAAATCCTTTAGCCACTTCTTTACCTCTTTCGTCTTTGATGAAGACACAGACTTTTCACTTTCACGGTCGGAACCCGAACCCCTTTCGTCTTCTTCAATAACTTTAAGTTTCTTGGTTTCCAATTCAAGGTTGTCCAAGATTTCTTTCTTCCGTTCTTGAATCCGCTTGCTAATCCTGTCAATGTCCATCTTGAGTAGGTCGATTTCCATGCATGCTTTCAAACGTGCTTCCACCATGTCTTTATAGACCACGCTGTCTTTTTCTAGTAAGGTTTCCATAGCTTCACCTTGACGTCTAGACAGGGTAACATCCATTCGATATATATCTTTTTGAAACTCAGCGATTTGATCTTCCTTCATTTCAATCTCACGCTTCATTTCAGCTTCCATTTTTGCGACGTTCTGTTCTGCTTCTAACGCTGCAATCTTTCTTTGGCTCCTTGCCGATAGAAAGGACGCTGCTGATGATGCTCCACTTCTCCTGGACATCTTGATTGCTGGCAGGAACTTGAGTCACAATCTCAAACACAAATGACAATCGTCAATGACAAATGACAATCGTCAAAGACAAATAACAATCGTCAATGACAAATGACAATCGATTTCAAATAATAGCCCAATTTCAACCTCTCCTGGCTTTCGGCACCATGAGATTTATTAGGGTCTTATCAGGAGGTTATGAGGCTGATTGAATGGGTCTGGTATGCGCTAGTAACAAATGCCCTAATCACTGGTTATCTTGA
>JAANSM010000384.1:0-30335 GCA_036850725.1 Orchesella villosa | reverse complement strand
GCAAATCAGCATCACATACGTTATAAAATGTCTGTTTGCATTTTGTATTATAGACCATATCAAATGTTTTAACAGATTCATGCCAGTCATTTGTTTCAAGTCGAGTTAGATTAACTGACAAACTCATAAGTCATAAAGTTCAATGTTTGACACAATGATTCACAATTTCACTCTACAGAAAAATCATATATTAGAGAAATGTTATTATATATTATATAGTGTTATCAATATATAGTAAAATTCACTGGTCTTACCAAAAAACGTATGGTGGTGAGTGATGATGGATATTTCATGTAGCTCTTCCGTTTTATATTTTCAACATGTTCCTTGTCACTTGTAGTTATATTATTTTAATACGGTAGAGCTTTTCCGGCTAACGGGGTGCTTGGCAAATAGAATGCAAGTACACTGTAGACTGCATACGACGACGAAGCCTCGAGTTTATTTGTTTGTTTGAATTGCATATTTGAGTATTGGCTAAAAAACATTCAACATTGAGGTTGAGTTAGCTAGCATTCACACACGTGCATTCAACTACTGTTTTTTTGTCAGAATCCTTTATCAAGTATAATAATTGAAGGCTAAAACAAAAACGATTTTGGTTTTACGTTACATGTAGACTTGTTGAAGCCGTATAATTTGCCCTTGTTTGACTAAAGTGCATATTTGTGTAAAACGAAACCTTTCGGCTTTCGTATTGTTTCTTTACAAGAAATTATAAACTTTAAAACTCATGGGTGCACACGATATTGGGTCGGAATGCGAAATTGTTATGCTGAAATCAAACTTCTCGTGTTGCGTTCTTTGAATGTGTTGTGAAGAGGATATTGTTAAGTTTTCTTAAATTGACGAACTAAAATATTTCATGAAGGTTGAAACTTGAAACCCCAGGAAATGCAACCTCTAATCGACAATACTAATTAACCTTCATTTTAATTCACGACCATCAGAAAAGGAAACTTTTGGTATACAAAATTGTAAAAACAGCGCAGTAGTAATTAAAAACTTATTTGCTGACGAACACGTATCAACTTGCTCATGCAAATAAGGAAATAGCAACAAAATGTTTGTATTTTTAACATCTACTTAAGATTTATCGATTCTACTTTCACGAATTGATACCGATACCTTAGCCTTAGGTCAAGTCAAAGGTCCATACAAAACGCATTCAAGATCATGTTAATAGGTCAAGCATATTTTTACAAACTTTCTTCGTGTATCATAAAAACGTTATAATTATTATGGTTTTGAAGTTCCAGGTATAAATTTCCTTTTCTTTTCTCTGCAGGATGAAGGTTGGAAGTTAAATCGTACACATTATTACCAAGAAGGTTGGTTAGCTACAGGAAATGTTCGTGGCGTTTTGGGAGTGACGTATACCACATCTCACTGGAAAAAGAATCCCTCTGAAGTTCCCCTCAGGGTCAATTATAATCTTCGAGGACATCGATCACAGGTAAAAAATTGTTTGCTTTACAGAAAAGGCATATTAATTCTTCATGAAATATCTTTGTCTGCTGAATACTCGTAGAAAAGTAAGAATTACTAATGTCTGATAGTCTGATTCTGATTATTCATCAAAATATATTGCGCCAGAACGGAATGGTTGAAAAGAGATCAAAGATTTTTAAAAACTTGTTCTGATCTCGAACGAAATTGTGTGCTCATTCGAGTTCAATATACATATTTTGTATTGTATATATAACAGATTAGCCCAAATTGAGTTCAAAGGGTATATAAAATAAATAGATATACTGATATACTGTTTCAAAGAATTTCACGAAATAACAGCTCGTGCGCATGCAGGTGTACTAACGTTTCTGATACATGTGCGGAAAATGGATAACAAAAAATTGTTTGTAAAGCATAATTAGAAAAGTAGCTGAGTGAAGAAGTTTAAATTAATGTAAACGCCATGATATTACATTCTTCACTAAATTTAATTTATTGCGTTAAATTCAAATATTACTTTAAATAGCTAGTTTAGGTTTCAATTCATATTCAATGCATTTCAGTTCTTATTCAGAGGGTAAAATAAAAATTGCATGTTATAATGGTAATTCACTACGAATAACAATTTTGCTGTCTACTGAATTAAGTATGCTCAATTACATTAATTTGAACAATCAATCAACAATCATGCCAAATAACCCATAAATTTAAAAAAAGTAGAACGAGTTTAAATTTTAATGGGAAGTTTTAAAACACACAAGTCGATTAGTATAGTTTAGAATAGTGAATAGCTCGATTCTAGGTGGGTAGGTGAGTATAGTATTGATAGACAGACAAGACACACAAACTTAGCAGCAACATTATATTTGCTGAATTACATCGCGGCTATGCATGTAATTGTAATAATTTATTATGTCTTACTCCCAAATGTTCTCTCCTTCATCCTTCCTAATGTTGTGTTTGAGAAAAGATGAAAGAAATGGAGAGATATTTTATGACTGAAAATTGTGATGAAGGTTGAAGAAACTAATGGAAATAGACGTATATTCAAATAAAAACAACACACTTTCACCAACGTACTTCCGCTTTCGGCTGTCTTTTCATATACATTTTGACGGCAAGAACAAGAACCTAATGTAGTCTACATGAATAAACAACATTCATTCCTATTCCTTACATTTTAAAAGCGAAAATTGCACAGTATCTAGATCTTGATACATACGAAACTTGTAAGATAGTATTGATGCCAAAGAGTAGAGTTTCTCATATTATACATAATTTTTCTGGTTGGTACAACACTGCTGTCGACATTCTGAATCTAAAAGTGAAGAAAGAGCAAGAAAATTCAAACTTGGCTGGTGGTGAAAGCTCTTTCGGAAGTACCTATTAAANTCTTTCGGAAGTACCTATTAAAGCCAATGCCATGCCCACGGACTTCCTCTTTCATCTCCTCTGGTAGCTGGCGGCTACCGGTCTTTCTTTCGTACTGCTAGAAAATTGGAGTTCATATTTCCACTTGTTTCTATTACCCAATGAATATTTTCCTGACTAGATGAATAAACTTTTCTCATTCCATTTTTATGTCTGTATACTTCTTCCACATCTACTTATCTTTCCCATGCATATTCATCCACCAATCAGAACAACAGAACGAAGTATAGAATTTGGAACTTAATGACATCAACTTTCACCTTGTCTCTCCACTTTACTTGACTCTGTAGGAGGTCTTCGTTTTCAAAAGTGTGACGGATTTTTTATCCTCGTATTTTAAGAGTTTGTTATTAAATTCTTCAGACGATGGAATAGAAATTCGCAAAATCTACTTGAAGATTATTATGGATTCCTGATTTTTACCTGTTTTCGTTTGGAAATCTGGTAGGCTGTGAGCTTGAGCTTACTATATACATCGATAAATGGCTTCATTTTATGTTGCAAAGTAATGTAAACCAGCTGGAGGTTTGAAATGAATGTGACAGACTAGCAGGAAATGGCTTGAAGGCCGAAAAGAAAATTACGATACGCAGTATTCATATTTATACTCACGAAATAGTCAGTCAGGGCTCAATACGTCAGGACCATTCGCTGCTTATGACCCAAATTTGCACACAGTGGAGTATAGTAGCAGTAATACATTTTTGGATATTGGAATTAAATTGATATCGATGTTACAGTCGGAATGAAGTATGAACATGGATAATTGAATAATGAACATGAACATGGATAAAGTAGAAGTATATTTGTCTACAAGTGTAAAAATGTGATCTAGATTGTAATTGTTTGGACTTTCATAGCTTTTGTAGCATGGTACTGATATGAATTGAGAAAGAGGGTTTACGTATAATTAGGTTTCATTTGTACATGGAAAGAATTGGGAAATAAATGGAAGGGGCTAATTCCTATTATAAACTAAAATGACGCATTGAATTATTCAGTCCCCTTTTGAAGTGAAAGTGGAGCAGAATATCTACAACATATGCATGTGATTTATTTGAAGTCTACAATAAATCCCTTAATCTGCTTCGCTGAAAGCTAATTACTGCGCATAACTGTTTACTGTATGCCAGTCTCAAGTAAGTCATGTTCATGTGCTGTGCTGTGATTTAGTGTTATGAACAGAAACGAAAGTGAAACTTGTTTCTGTTCACTGTAACTTACTTATTTTCTGCTTAACTTCAGAACACAGCACAATGAATAAAGCATTTTTCCAGAAGATTGTGCCACGAATGATCCGATTTTATCTATCACGTTACCTATCTACCTAACTGGCTCATTCGTTAATGCCTTTCACGTTAATTCTGGGTTTTCACAAGAACGTAAACTTTGTTAAATGGAAAGTTAAATACAAGCATAATTTTTTGTTGTTGCTTATATACATTTGAAATCTAGCAAGTATTTATTATGCAATATAGCGCATAATCGAATGCTTTTATTATTTTTTGACGAAGACGTTTTTGTAATTGCCTTCTTGAAAAATTCTTTCATTTATGTTTAGATCGACTGCATTCATGCTCTGCTACTAAAAAATAAACTACGAGTATCCAGTCGTATATTATGATATGATATCAGAACATTTACATACGTGTACGTACATAATAATATAGTTTATAATTTAAATATAGCAACAAGCGTATTCGTATTCATGCCCCTTGTAGCTTCCGTTTTTCATGGGCCATTTCACTTGACTTGTTATCATATTCCCTGTTCATATTCAATGGTGTGCAAGTGAAGTAGAGGCACTGGAACCTGAACCTATATGAACGAATGCAGTTGGTGTTACTACATTTAAAATGAATTGGTATTTTTGAACTGATATATGATAATATCAAAGACGGAACACGACAAAACATAAAAAGAATTATAAGTGTAAATGCAGCATCGTATTTCAAAAACATGTGTATCAATGTCGTTCGCTTGCTAATGCAATGCTTACTTTTCTCTGTAAAAGCATAACAGTTTTATTCATTGGGAAAACAGGAAGTGACAAGGGTACTCGAGTGGAGTTTGGAAGGATGAATGGTTTGTGGATGTCGCACGCTGAGTTGCTGTATTGTTTCGCTATGTTTCCGAGAATCACCAGATGTGTCCAAATACTTTATGTACTAGAGCATAAGACTTATACATTATAGGAACAAACCAACGAGCGACATGTGACAGTAAGAGAGAAACGCATCAAGCCCTTGTGGTACTGCTGAAAGTTCACATTAATTCATTTCACACTTCTCAGGAAGAAAGGATCAAGTCATATACACACAACAGCAGCAGCAGGTTATATGTTGTTTTCGAGAGCGTTGTTAGATATATCCTGCTTTCCATAATAATAGACGCATTATGCATGTACCAGGAATGCTAAGTTCCCCAACGTTTCGCATATCTTGGTAGAAAAACAATATCAATTGGGGATCATCATTACTGTTGCGTAGCCAGCTTTTTCATTGTTTATCATATTTCACTCGGGGGACATGTCATTTCGGATTATACTAGAAATCTTGAAATGTCAGGTTTAGAAGAGCTGTTGTGTATAGTCTAGTGGGATTTTTCATTTGTCATTCATTTGTGTTAGTGTTGGTGGCCACCATTACATTACGACCGTGGTGGTGCGATCTTTTCATCTTGTTTTATACGTTCCTCATTTCACCCCCTTCTCGTTGGAAAATCCGATGTCATACGTTATTATACTTATGTATTGGTATGCTGTATGGCTATGAAAAGGATCTATATGCTCATTTGTTTGTCTGAATAATAAAATGACAGCATATCAAGAATTAGTCTAGCGTCTACCTATACATGTGTCAGGAATTTGGTTGAATGGTGTGTGATGGATTTAGACTGGCTTGAAAACATAATGCCCGTAATAATGAGAGTGAAAATAGAGGATTATGTAGGAACACACAGATGACAGATGGGCGCAATTGCAAAGCCAAGCCATCCAAACCTTCTTACTTAGAGAAAAAATAATAAGCTAGTAGAAACTTTACACACAAGTATCGATTATAGTATGGCATCAATCTAATACCTTTTAAAAAGATTTAGTTACGAATATGCTAAAGATTTCTCAGAAAAACTGATTTGGGTATACTTTTCGCGGTTGTTATCAATACGTTTTCGGCCCACCGTCGATTTTTGTGGTTGCACGCGTACTCTAATCAGGGCGGTATTGATATCTATAGAAGCGCGATGTGTGAGAGAAGTGTGCATGTGAAGGCATGAAACTTGAAAGTACGTGTTTAAATTTCGACTCGGCTGTTATGGTAAATGAGGGTTGGTTTGGTTTAGTTAGGTGAAGGACCTCGCTTTGTGATGTGTTGATGGCAGTCAGCAGAAAGACCCTTCTTATTGACTGATAATATTATGCCACATCACATCACACAACCGAACCGATACGGATATCACTACCACCACCACCAGCAGCTTTCACTATCTTTGCTGCCATCAACACCCTTCTCAGTTTCCATCGGAAAATTATCGAATTCTTACAATGATGAGTCCGCACTTTTTCTGTCCTTGATCCCTCTTGCATTGCATTGCATTCCCATCTTGTTTTTACAACGGCTATTAGCAGAGAAGAAAGGGAAGTAAAAGTAATAGAATGAGGATGAGGAGGGGAGAAATTTTTCTTTCAGTCGTTGCTGCACTCCACTGACTTTATCAAATGCCGTAAGAATACGTAAAGCTCTTGCCGTCTCTCCAATAGGAGATGACAACAGCCAACACCCTTTTTTCATTTGATTCCCTCAATGTTTCTTGCTTGTCAACATACATGTTTTTCCTTTTTGACTCCCTGTGCTCCGATCAAAAATCCTCTAATTCATTCTGGCATATTATGTATAGTGTCGTAAAAAAGGGGTGCATATTAGAAAAACTTGAAGCTTGAAAAGGCATATTTTCTTTTCGAGGGGAAAAATTTAACTGGAAAATTGGAAGGTTCAAGAGAAAATCTATGAAATGACATTTTTAACAGTAGAAATTGAGCACAGATGTTGTTTGTGAAGGTCGAAGATGAAAAACGCTTCTAGCGAATTCCTTTTCAAAAAATTTTAGTGTGGGAATGCATGCATAGCTATAATACCAAGAATTCTTTTTCATATATTAACCACTTTGAGCTTTACTCTAGACTCTCTAGAGTATCAGCATCGAAAAGTCATTCGCTGAGTTAAAAATTTACTTCGTTCGCTCAATTTTTGTTAAACTAGATTTTTAGATATTTTATGTAACAGATGTAAATTGGTTAAAATGTGCGCATAATGTCAACATTTGCCAAGATATTTTCCTGTTCCAAGAAAACGGAAGGAAATCTTGCAATTTGAGAACTGACTTTATGCAGTCCTTATCTGCTTATCAAAGTCGTGTTAGGTTGAAATTAACCACTGAAAGAGTTCACCACTCCGTAGAATTAATTTCGAATAATGTAATAAAGTTGCAATTGACAATGAGCAACCAAGTCATTTTTACAAGAGAGTTGGAGCATTTTTTAACCGCTTGTTTTCTATTTAAGCTAAATTATATGTTGATTATTAGCACGCACTGCCCAGTTTCCGTTGTGGAGAAAAATTGAAACGAATATTTTTTATGAAAAGCTTTTAGCATAAAACGAGAATGAAATGTTATTTTAAAAGGCAGTATTCAAGATATCTCCAGTATTGATAAGAAATACACACCTCTATATTATATTGTTATTATTAGCATACTGTTCTTTCAACCTTACATTCCTGCATTCAGGTTCAGCACTGCATTGTTATTGACGTTCAGTCAAAAGAAAGGAGTGAAAGCTAATGTAATGTAAAAGTGAAACATTCTCAAAAAAGGCATATCATATTTGAATAAAACATTAAGCACAAATGGACTTTCTCAAATGTTTCAATCATGTTCTTACAAATACGAGGGTACAATAATGTTATAAAACTTTTTTGTTCCTTTTTTCGTATCTTACTCTTATATACGAGTTTCTAAGAAAAAGACCGACATCAGTAAAAAGGCGGCTTTTTAATCCTGAATTCATATAAAAACTTGCTCTTTTCATTCTATTCCTCTTGTTTGCGAACTCGGCATTGACATTTATGCTTTGTGAGTGGACCTGGGCCTACTTCCCGTGTTGCACTGCAGTGGAAGTGGTGTGTGTGTGGCTGATTGTGTTGGTTTAATATGGTATTAGGAGAAAGAATAAGGTTATATAATTTTGGAGTGAAATATGAAAAATCATTGCGTATTCAAGTAGCATTAGCATAAAAGAAAGGGTACACCGTGTGCACACCATGGAATTGTGAATGATGCAAGGCCATAATGTATGTACATTCTTTCTACTTACATATTGCATTGATACACAGGTCTTTTGATTAAATATGTGGTGATGATGGTGTGGTAGCGTGTGTACGGGAGAGGGGAGGAAAGAATATTCACAATTCACAACGTATTAACGTATAAGCGTGCATAGGAAACCGCTATAATCATATTCAGAATTTATTATGAATCCACATCCACACCAGCTTTTCGGGTGCTAACACAACACTGCACTGTTGAAAGCTGTCTAGATATGTTATCTACGAGTACGTTATAACAACCTACAAAATGAAAAAGGAACGTTTTATGCTTGTATGCAAGTAATATGTATATGTGTGGAGAGAAAAGAAGGCGTCGTCGAGTAATATTGATCTTTCTTTCTCTCTGGTCGCCTATTTTTGGCAATTCTGCCACTTCACCGAACTGCTTTTCCAGCAGCACAACCATTGTACTAAAAGACCATTACCAAAGAAAGAGACTATTACATATGCCTTGGAGTGATGTGATGTAGTAAATGGACTGAAATTCCGATGACTATACACATTGAACTAGTAACATAACTGGAGAATGTGCACTGGCCACATTTTTCATGTGCTATTCTTTTGACTGCAACGTGGTCACAACACAATGCATTGTGTAGGGAAAGAAGAGCACAGCCCTACTTCTATCAGAATCATTCAGCTAATATGTCTGTCCGTAGATTGTCTTTTAGACAGTGAAGGGAGTGCATTACATGAGGTTCCTATGAGTAAATAATATAGTTAATGGAGTCAACGAGCTCCTGTCGCGTTGTACTTATCAAGATTGCCAGATTATGAGAAGCCAGAAAGTTCATTAGACTTACCATGCAGTATAGGTATGGGCTTAGATAGAAATAAAGAGAAAGTCTGGACACTTAATAAGTTTAAAAGCTTGTCTGTCCTGCACTGCTGAATGTGTGTTTGCTTTTTCCACGCTTACTTAGTTTCACGAAGAATGAAAAGGCATGAGATAGGTATGTAAAATACATAGAACGTGTAAGTTTTGGTGGGCGAAACGAATACTGGGATTGTATAGTACAGGAAACGAAATGCATCCTCAACTGCCATTTGAAACGAGTTTATCTATCATCGGAAATACCACTGATTTATGAGTCGACCAATGGTGATGTATGGACCTTATTTGTCTGAGAATGAGAATACAAAAACTATACTAATGCACAGATTTGTATCTTTTTTTGTCCATATTGAATGTGAAAGAGAAAGGTACTTCGTTCATTTATGAATGTGGAAGCTCTCGGCTTTATTGTCATTTTTCATTTATATTTTCTTTAGCTCACTTCAGCAGTGTTTTGTTTTACTTTACCTACGTGCGTTCCTATCTATTTACTAACTGTCACAGTGACAGGTAACAGGATGTTGTTATATTAATGCTTGTATATCCTGTTTCCCTTTATTCAATCGTGAGCAGTAACTCAAATACGCAGTTTATTAAAATATACTTAACTTAAAAAGTTTAATATGTTTTGATAATAGAAAATCAAATTATGACCTCTTAGCTTCCTGCGATAATCGTTTAATAGCTCTTACCACGATCAAGTTAAAGTACTGCAAAAATTGCTAAGTATAAAACTGGTAAACCCTTATAAATCAGAAACATATTATTGGCACGTTCGTAGTCCATTCCCAAACAATTTATCTGCTTACGACTAGACTTTCTGAATAGTCTGTACTGTGGAGCTAAAAATGTATGCTTCTCAGAGAAGTACCTTGTCGATTTTCCGTCACTTCCAGTGCAGTAGCACCAATTAAATTTGCAATTTTCTTTGAATGGATCGTCAACAAAATAATGATGTTAAGGTTGGTTCATCTGAGTGAAAATGTAGTAAACAACTGGTGAGCATAATGAGATGAGTGGCGTAGGTTTATGTTTTAAACAAAACTAGGTAAAGTTGGAAATAGAAACTTTTGCACGTGAGTATATAGACGTAAGCAAACTAGGTTGTAAAAACACGTGTGTTCGTGTTTTGTTACTATTTTCCTCTATGAATTGATTCAATTCTCAAATTGAGGGCGATCAAATATACATCTGGTTCAACCTGCATGCTTCATTTATTTGACTGTAGTTTACGTAGTTGTTTACTTTGTTCTTTGTTTCAGGAACACGTGAAAAATGTGAAGGTTCAATTTCAATTGTATAAAACAGATTTGTATATGTCACTAATGAAGAATCACATAAATTGTGATATGTTTTGAAAAGGGGGAGTTTAACGAACTGAATAACTTTCCTATTGTATCTCACAATCAATATTGAATTTGATATGTAGCATTGTAATTAAAGCTGAATAATTGTCAATGGAAGGTATCGTGAATTCTAGTCAACTCCTTCACTTTCGATAACCTTGTTACGCAGCTTTCTTACATATACTATATACGCATACCATCAAAAAGTGTTAATAAAACCTTGCAAAAACTCGTGATTTGTGGAGGAAACAAATCCAATTCTCAAGCAACTCTATATTCTTGTGAGATGACGATGACGATGTACATAGACGTTTGTTTACCCTAATACTACGGCTTACAAGTTGATAATAGTAGGCACCCATATAAGGACTTTCATCGACCTCCACAAAAATAATTCCTCGCGTAAGTTTTCCATGTCATACCCATGAATAGGATTGCTTTCTGTTATAATAAGTTGTCTGTCCTTCTACAGTGAAAAGTAGTGTTTGTAAAAACTATACCACAAACCATAAAAAGCCTGTATCAGCCCAACCAGTCGTAGTTTATTTATGTTTCTTTTGTTCAGGGAGAGGACAATAAATCTTGGAGAAAACATGTGACGGGAATGTTTTTTCCTCGTCTTGACTCCAAAGTAAGGAACTCTCTCCGTCCATTTTCCTTCTCTGACAATATTTCACATTCATGACAACTTGAGACTTCTACGAAGTCTGAATCAACTTTTCGTATGTGTAGACGAAAGAGAGAGGAGTGAATGCTTGAGAGAAAGTTAGTTCATATTATATTAAGCATCCTTGATTTCGCTTATACTTTTTATCCTATAGTTCCTGTTTGTTTGGAAATTAAAGCAGAGTAATTCCAGAAACTTGCTGTGAAAGACTTCATTTATTTATAAGTTCTTTGGTACTGCAATGCTGACTTTTTAGAAGAGAACCATATAACGATGAATGTGTATTTGACTCTGTATTCCATTCCATACATGTATTTTATCCTATGGCTCATGGTCAATGGTTCTATGCAAACAAAGAAGTCTTGTAGAGTGACTTGTGTGTAACTTGGCAAGGCTGAAATACTGAAATTCGTGAAGAAAGTCCAATTCGTTTTATGGATTGAATACCAAATAGTTATTGGCTTTATCTATTTATCTGCATGATTGCAGATTTTGCAAAATAACTAGAAAATGGGAATGTACACATTTGTTTTTTAATCCATTTCCACGCTATTTGTATTCGTATACAATACGCGATAGTTTTGACTATGTAAATATAATAGAAAACAAGATGTAGAATGCAGATGATGGTGGAAAGTGAAAGTAGAGTAAATAGAGTCGTCAGGAACATTCTATATAAAAGAGTTAACAAGGGAAACTGATTCTCTAGAGTGAGAAATGGCGTCAATATTCATAATATAGACTTCGTTTTTTGTACGCTCTCCAATTATTTTCTACGTTTATGTGATATGTGATCCACTTCTTCTACAAACAACAAACATGCATCCTGCAGTAATAATTTCATTAAGCTACGCTGGTTTAGTTGGTTTTATTTTGCTGACGAGCATAGCGAAAGTTTCTGGGAAAAGTAAACAAAGAGAAAACCAGATTGAATTGCTGATGATGGTGGTTATTTCTGCGGTGAATTGCGACAATAGAATTCTCACTAACGTTTCTTACGTAAACATAAATAATAAAAGAAACTTTGGAACTCGAGTTTGAGTTATAGTACGGGGGAGAATAGTGAAAACATATTTTTCTAGTTTTTACAGTTATTATTTAGAACGGTATTTCTTTTTCTGCTGCTGCTAGTCTAATTAGTTAGTATAATTAATGGGTTTCAGGGTATTTATATAGATAAGGTCTTTGTTATTTGATATAGCGAGACTTTTGGAGCTTAGTAAAGGAGCCTTTGTAATGTGATACGTGATTATAAACGTGTTCATTAATGACTGAACTTTAAACAAAATATATATTACTTTTCGTGTTTTTCAGGCATTAGCCTACTCAGCGTAACTTTGTTATAAAAAATTAAATATGTACTTATAAAGGAATGAAAAACGTTAGTAGATGTTTTCGTTTCTGGTCCCCAATCCGTGCCATGCTATGAGAATGCAATTTGTTTTCGTAGTATCTGCTCTAAAATTCGTCTTTTTAGAACAGGATTCCTTTTCGTTTACTAAAACTAAAACCGACAGTGTTTTTGCTGATGATTGGGTATACTAAAACAGATTAGGAAAGAATATGTTACGTTTTTACCCATCTACAAACAACTAGAAGGCGATAAGTAAATTGCATAAAGCAGTAAAAATTACTAATGTTAATCGTATTTAGGCAATAAGGTGAAGATGATTCTGATGATTCCAGGAAGTTCCTGTGGGTCGATGTAGATCTGATAATTACAAGTTTTACTTCGATTTCGTCGGCGGAATTTCAGCAGCCACCCCTGCAAGGCATTCTAAAGTTTATCATTCTTTTTACGAAGTTGCTCAGGTTGAGCTTATGAATTAATTCAGCTTAGAATAATCCATAATCCATACCGAAATGATAAGCTGTTGCCTAATTCGTAGATATGCACCCATACAATTTGCAAACATAAGAGGATTATTCTACTTTGACATACACTTTTTTGTAACAAACTCTACTATTCTATTTCCTATTAGTAGATTGTAGATTGCTGATATTCCTAAGCATTTTGTCGCTACAATTAAGATTGACACCACAGGGTTTAGTTGAGGCTTGAAGCAAATTTACATTGACCAACAATTAATAACTGTGATTACATCTCGTAGACACGCATTTAGTTGAAATAGGAAAGCAATTCGCATTTACGTGAAGAAAATTGGTAGTTTCATTTGCATTTTGCAAGCTAAAAACGTGCCACCGAAACCGAATTCAAAGGCTGCCTAATTTTAAAATAGATTTACGTTAGTTAGCAGTTCTTCGTTTGCCTAATCACTACCTAGACAGCATAGAACACGCGGCAAGGTCATGCCAATCTACATTCTTGCAAGGTTTGTGTATATATTGTGAGTATAATTTGAATCTGTCTGTGGTATAGCGTGAATAGCAGGAATAACATGACATGACTTTCATGCTCACAAAATAGGAATGCTTTTCTAGTCCAGTATGTTATAGTTGGTGCTCGTGCATAGCAAAATACACACACATCAATATCCTCATTTTCCCAAAGTATTCCTAACGGAATTGCGAAGCGTATTAAGGGCTTCTGGAGTGTTTTTACATTTCACATGTTTGATGTTGCCCATTTTTGAGTCGTATAGTAAAGCCTCGAACAAACACTGTGTATTGACGATTTTTTACGATGTGGATGTGTATAACGATTGAATAGTGAAGAAGACTAAAGAGATGCGCGATACCATTCGTTTGATTTTTGGTTTACTATATAGATGAAAGATGAATTCCCGTATACAAGATTTTGAGCCTTGTCTGTCTGACTAGTTGACAGCTCCTCTTTTCTCCTTTCCAACAACGCCATTTGAAATGCTTTCAAATTTTTTATATGTTGCTTGATCGTTCTTGTTTGTTTAATTAGAGCAAGAACGCTGGTTCAGACTTCAGACGAATGCATTTTCAGCACCACTTCTAATTGCAAAAATTCTCATATCAATGATTTTGACAGCTTCTTATATAAGCCTGGAGATATGTATGTACTATATGTACACTGCTGTTTTTTTTACTTTTTGACGATTGAATACATCCATGATGTAAATTGTTTGCTTCATGGAAAAATGGGTTGGAGTTGGAGTGTCCTTTTGTCATTGCAAATTGAAATTAAACAAAGTAGGCGGCAGTATGAGATGAGTTAGGTTTGGGTACATTACTCAATCGTAACAACCTTGTTCGCTTCCATTCCTAATGGAAAAATTTAATTTAGCTTCTCTAGCTACAGCAGTTGTTGACGCAGCCAGGCATTTTTTTGAAAATGCTTTGCTAAATGAGAAATATGCAGAGATGGGGTGTGGTATAAAATATAGAAAATAACTAGAATACCAAATAAATCTCGCTTGCCTTCCCTTTCCACATTCATCGATTAAATTTTTTAAATATGTGTGATATATGGCTTAACGGCTTCGTGTGATGTACTCGAATCAAAATAAGATAAATCTTACCTGCAAGCACATTTATCCATGCAAGTCTGTATTTATTCACGTATCATACGCTTGATACGCTGTTCCCAATGCAAGCCTAGCAGTATTCTTACTCTTTGTTTCGTTGCGAAGAAGGATGTAGTAAGATATTAAAAATATTTAAAAGGAAAATATTAAAGTATTTGTCAACTAAAAATAAGATGAATTTGTCATACAGATTTTAAATTTTGCTTGTTTTTTATTACAATCAGCGGCATTAATGGATTTTGTAAAACTAAACATGAAAAACACCCAGTTACTTATTTCAACCATTCAAATAAATATTCTATCAATGATGAAGTCATCATCATTATAGTCCTATAATATCTACTTGCACATAATTTCTACTTTGCTACGTTCTATTCTTAACCTTGTACTCAATTCTCAATATATTTTCTCTGCCGGACACACAAAATCAAAAATCAACTGATTTCCTAATCAATTCAGTGAAATAGTGAATCCGTTAAATATTTATGCGTACCACTTCATTAATATCAATGCTCTAGCTGAATATGCCAACATTGATTACCGTCGTGTTTACGCAATCTTGAAGTGTAGTTAGATATATAATCCTATTTCTGGGAACTTCCTGACATCCACGTGAAATCAACCCCCTTTCATTACATTTTCGCAAGTAGTGTGCGTTTTTGTTAACTTGCGTGTCTTGCATTTCTAAACTGATCATGTACAAGACAAAAACTAGTACTGACTAGAGTATATGCTATGTTGGTTGGTCGCCTCACCAGGCAGGAAAGGAACAACCCATGTTAACGTTTGAAGTATTTACCCTTTTGGGTTTTTATAGCTCTTTTAAAATCGTGACTGGTCAAATGTAGCCCTTTAACTTAATTTATTAGATTTTCCAAACAAATCCACTATGTTAGCTGTATAATGTACAGGAAAGAAAGGCAGAAGTTTACGTGTGGGTCGAAGAGTTTTTCAGTAAAAATGCGCTATAGTTTCTAGTTTCGTTGTACCTTGTCTGTGCTCATCATCATACTCAAGTTTTCTACCCTATCTCCAATCTGCAACTCGCATATCACATCCCATCCCATTTACGTTCGCGGCTATAATCGTATATCACGTCAAGTTAAGTAGAATATAACTTACCTTCAGCTGCACTCTGAGCTGAGTAATACCAACAAGGTATATTGCAGACTCAGACTAATCGAAACTGAAAAAATAAGGGTATGTAATGTATTAGGGTATTAGAAAGCTCACTGGTGATGGGGTGTACACTGTACAGACAGAGAATGCAAACGCGAGCCTTTACTTAGTGGCTAAGCTTGTGTATCAGATCAAAGATTTCCTCTTGACTGACTCCTTGTTGAGAGTGAAAGTAAGTTACGACACCGATTGAAAGTGAAAGCGTAGAGTAAATACCTGTTAACTTCACTTCTACTTTATTTTTATGCATGCTGACTAAACTTTGATATAGTAATGATGAGGAAAGTACTTAAAAACAGCTTTATAAGAAATGTGCTCTTAGGGACCAAAGGGAAATTTGGTTAGGTCGAGTAGAGTCAAAAGCATAAAGAAAGTCTCAGAAGAAGAAATAAATCGGATGGGAAAACGGAAAAATTGAATGTAGCTTCAGAACCAACTCAAGTTTAAAGGGAAATTTGGTTTGGTCGAGTAGAGTCAAAAGCATAAAGAAAGTCTCAGAAGAAGAAATAAATCGGATGGGAAAACGGAAAAATTGAATGTAGCTTCAGAACCAACTCAAGTTTGGTTAGTTTTCTTGAGAATGGTTTAGAATTTGCAAGGATGTTGTCGTAAAACGTGAATAGCGTACATCTCAAACTTTCACATTTTATGGTGTTCCAAGTTATAGATGTATATCAGTATGAAATTGTGATTTTGCACATTCGAAAGGGCTATAAGTATTGATCGTGTGGTTATGTTGAAGTTGGTAAATGGAATCTAAAAAAAGGGTAACATATCGGGTGAGCTGCTGAACAGAAGCGGAGGCACGGAAATTACAAATGTAACCTCAGGGATATTTGCTTTTTGGATGTTACTTTATTCAGCAGAACAAAACTGTGGTAAAAGAAATATGCTTACCGACAGTAGTAATAAAACTGGTGTAATATGTAAAAGTTAAACCCAAAATAGGACCGAACAAGGTGAAAATACACTTTTGTAGTAATAAATTGTAGTGGTTTCGGGTTTTGAAAGAATCTAAAACAGATACAAATGCAGATACATTTATCAGATCAAAGGCACTTGGATTTTGGGAAAGTTATTTTGTCTGTTCTTTCCGAAGTTATCATGTATAGTAGGTATAGGTACTTTCACCTTTCATGCTGTTTCAAACTAAGAGATTATTTTAAGAGTTGCATTATTGATTGTATAATCACTCAACATTGCATAATCTTCTTTTCAGGTTTGAAAGTAGGACACCTTCAGTTCCATCCGTTGAATTAAATATCTGACTTTCTCTTTGAGTTATGTAGAGCGTCTTTCCATAAACCCTTTCAAGTTTGCTGACGTGGCTTTCTCTCGAGGACGGTTGACGGTTCTTTGGGCTTTGTTCTCAGGAATTGTATAATAAAAGTGTTTATTTCATGTCACGCTTTCGATAGATGTTTACTCAGTTTAGCCTTCGTTCGTGGGGGAAAATTTTCCATCCGAAAATATTAAAATTGATTGAAATGCTGATAAAGTAAAGTAGACAGCGACCCGAAATATTTTGAGTCATAATATTCATCTTTATGCTCGTGTTGTTTTACAAAGCCTTATAAAATCAAAATCCTTGTGATAAAATTGAAAAAGCTTTTGGAATGATGCACACAGGTTGGTTATACTCTCACATCCAAGTTTCATCTTCATCCCTTCAAACGTGAATATAACATGTGTCTTTCCTGTCCGTCGGTAACGCTAATTTGTGACGTAATGAGTTCGCAGTTTTGGTAGAAATCTTATCTGTCATTTTATGAATTGGATGTATCATTTCGTCCCACGCATTTGTATCTTTCACCCCACTTTCCTATATGAAATTTAGATCAGGTAGATTGCAATATGATCCATTTTGATGGGAATTAAAGACTAGTGGTTGTGAGTGGGTTGCAAATGTATGTGATCATTGATCATGGCATTTGATAATTATTTATTACGATACGACTGGGATTCTCAAAGACTATACAACCATAACTGGTTGTATAGTCTTTGTGGGATTCTCAGTAGCTGTTTTTCTAGTTTGGCTGACAAATGTTTATGATTCAAAGCTGGGTTTGGAAAATAATTTATTTCTGGAATACACTGAGACTGCACTTGGATGATTCTTTTGAAGTTTGGTTAGGTAAACTTCTTACTTGTTTGGTTTCCCTCGTCTTTATTTCGAGTTTCTAAAGAAGTTGAAATGTTCTTAGTTGGTTTCATCAACTATAATGTAACCAATAATTTATATAAAGGTGAAACTAAATGTTTCAATATTTCATATAAAATCTTCAAATGTAAAAATTTCATTATGTGAACCACGCAGCTGGCATATCTGCTGGCGTGCTCTTTTGATTGTGTAACGTTTTATAAGACTACAAAGCAAAAACTAAGTATTTGAAAAAGTCCTATTCAATCAGCGAGTAACGTTTTCATAGAAAACATTGCAAAAGGATCGGGTAACTAATGGCAGAATTTTTTTATTGGTTTAGATCACGTTGGTGCAATGGAACGAGCCATATCAGAAACTGGCTTCTTGTGATAGTGCTGGAATCATCTTTGTTTGGATTAAGTTTGAAGGACGATGGAGCATCGAGCTGATCAACGATCGTAACACACCAGTCACCCATTTCTCATGGTCTCACGATGGTCGAATGGCCCTCATCTGTTACCAGGTACGTATTAACGGGGGAAAAAAGATGAAGAAAAACTCTTTACATTTTATGCTTGTCACACGCTCCCCTTCTGCAATGGTGGAGGAAACAGCATCCCCCACCCCCACTAACCCCACCATCTACATCCAACACACCATAAAACCGAACGCAACATTCTATTCAAAAATTCATTTCACACTGCGTGCGTTTTACTGACGACAGTCTGTCATCTGTCCTGTCCAGCAATGCTGTTTGAAATTTTATGAGAATATTATTCTTGAATAAAAATGTATGCCGACTTGTACATAACATGTGGATTGAGGACATACGTGTTGAAACGGATGTGTAGTGGATATTTTGTAACTTCAGATGTGTATCTATATTATCTAGCCTTGAACTGCCACATCAGGATTCTACGTCCTACACCCAATACCCATCTACTTATGATCTCACATCTCACACTCTTTCCTACTTTCTTTTTCCATTTTCACTCCATATTATACACATTTTGGGCTACAACAGAGAAAGGGAAAACGTTATATGTGTGTGCAGAAATACAGATTCATGCGAGGTACTTAGATTCAGCTTTGGTTCTGACAGTCCATCTTTTTTATGCGTATCTCTTCCCTTTTTACAAGGCTGATGATTGATGTTATTCTCTTTTCCCATTTCCCCCCATGAAGATATAAGGCCTGAAGCATATATATCTACTTGTGACATGTAATATATGTTATTATATGTGTTGCATTTTATATTATTAGTAAGTATAAGGTGTAAGGAAGCATGCCTTCGTATTATTTCCAACTTCATATCTCGGAAAGTATCCACATGTTTTCCCTTTCTCGATTCCAAAGCGTTTTTTACGCTAGAATAGGTAATGTATTGGGTGTGTCGATGAAAGCAAGAGTGTAAAGGAAGGAAGGATTTTAATGTTCGTTTCCGTTTTTCCGTGAAATTTCTCTAGGATTGCTTTGTCCTCGTTGGGTCCGTGGCTGGACAGAGGTATTGGTCAACGATGCTGAATTTAGATGCGACAATCACGTGCGGAATATGGACCCCGGATGACCAACAGGTAATGATATCTCTATCAAATTATAATTTGTAACTCAAGTGGAAACGGTTTCCTTTCTTTATCCGAAAGTACACATTACACGTTCTCATATCTGACCAGTTTACATTTTATTAGTATAAAAGTACATGGAAAATCCATTATCATTTATGTGACCAACAAATCCTTTTATATGTTTCCTTATATATTTTTTTGATAGGTCTACTTTGGCACAAGTAATGGTCAAATCGTTGTGATGGACGTGCATGGAGTGATGGTCTCTCAAGTTCAGCTCCCCTCGGACTCTCCCATCAGCTCGATGGCTTTGGAGTTGTGAAAAGTTCAAGATGGAAGAGTCGGAAGATGGGGAAGCGACTTCGTCCAGTAATCATTACTGTAACAAACGTCCATTTCTTTTAGCTGTCTGTTTCAAAACTGGGGGGATTTACCTGATGAAGAGCTATGATGATGTGGCTCCAATCTACATTTCTACTGGAATGCACGTATGTACAAAATATAATAAAAATATACATGTTTTCAAACATTTTTCATGTTTCTAACAGACTTGACCAATAACTACTAAAGTAGCTAGCACAGGCATGCCATATTCGTTTCTCTTCTTTTAAATTCTTTCATGACTCGCAGTCGCAACCTTTAATATATGCCTTCCTCTTTAAATTATAATGCCATTAGCCATTATACATTGCATGCAAAGATGCTTTATGGTTTTTGCCTACGTATTGGACAACCATGTAATTTACGAGTCGTTATTCAGCACACATCAACAAATTACAGGGATGCTATACAAAACTACTGTGGGCACGGGCTTTTTATTACTGGTTTTATGCAAAATTGTATGTTCAGTGACAATATTTTACTGGTTTTATATGTGCCTTAAAAATGTAATAGATTTTCTCACGCAGCCATAAATTTTGTATTATGTTATATGCTGAACTTGTACTATAGCTTTAATCGTCTTCAACAAGCCGAACAAGTATATAATGCCTACTTTTCCCTAGTATTTGTAAGTACGTATGTTTTGGGAATATGCAGGCATTTTTGGAAACACGTACAAAATCTTGTATCTAGGATCATCATCCCTGTCTTGAAGTAGTTTTATGGTTTTATTCATGGTCTCTTTTCCTCGCCACAAAAACTAAAGGAACATGCATACACTATGCTTACGTTGGATGAGTGGTAGTAGTACTCTTTTGTTCAGTTTGCAGTATCCAATTTTAGAAAGATGATGAAGAATCCTGTACTACGAGAGCTAGCAACGGTGAACTTGATGTTTATGATTATGACTTTTACTTTTATTATGGCGTATGTATTATGGAGAAAGATGGTAAACGGAAATGATTGCGTACATGTAGCAGCACAGCACTTTCTCTATATTTTTGCTTCACAACTCTGGAGCATATACCTCCATAGACTTCTCTCTACTTGATGATGATATTCATATGACTGCTGAAAGTCAAAAAAATTAAATGAACTAAGCTTCAACGCAGCAGACTATATAATTACCTTCGCGTTATAATATGCATCCGTTGTTGCATGTGTGTATCTTCTTTTTTATCTCTTTGTTCTCATGTACATCATGTTTGTTCGGTACTTTTAGTAAAAAGAGGAAAGAATGTAATGTGTTGTAGAAAATAACAGTGAAAGTTTGTTTTTTGAGCGTTATCTGACGTGAATATGTAGGAGGACATGTTTTTTGGGCATGTTAGTGAACTTGTATCTTTCGTTGTATGTTTCTCCAGGGATTACAAATGGAGTGGAGCAACTCAGGGGAGTTTTTAGCAGTGGCTGGCTCTAGACCGATTGAAGTACTTCATGAGAATGGAAATCGAGTGAAGGAGTACTCAAACTCTCTCCACGTTTATAATCATCAAGGCATCCGGATAGTGAACATTAACATTCCCCATGTTTTGGTGAGTAGTAAAAAGTTGTAAAGCAAAGTATATTCTCCTTCAATCCAACGTAATGTATTTTTTTGGGGGAAAGGATGATGATGAAGTATCATTATGCAAACGACCTTTTTCTTTTATCTCGCGTGCACACCAGTAAGCCACACACGAAGTAATTTTATTTTTGAGTGAACTTGAAATTCTGTTTTATTTTTATAGGCTCCCGTAACTGCTATGACCTGGGGTCATAATGACAAGCGGATTTTTGTCGCAACCGGCAAGCTAGTCCATGTTGGGTGGGTGTCCAAGCGAATAGCAAGTCTTCAACTTTTATGCCGTCTCACCATTTACAAAGCGATTAGTACTGAGGCATGCGTCTCTCACTTACCCCTACCTCTTCCAGTACGAACTCTGATCTCATCCCTCCACACGCAAACTATTCCGGTAAGTCGAACAGACTTTTCTCCAGCTCTTTAATTTCCTGTCTGCTTTTCTACGTCACATATTATTCTCCGCATACCCAAAATTGTTGAAGAAACCATAACGTCTTAACGAGCTATGTACCTAGGTTTAAGTTCTGCTTTTGGCTAGTGGTTGTCATAATTCTTCATCGCTTTTAGTTATAGGGATGTATTCAATTCGCTTTATGGCTAAACTGGGCTATAATATGTATTTCGTTTCTCACAATTTTGGTTGGGTCCCATGCGATCCTGCTTTTACGAACCGTTCGCTGACTATAAAGACTTTGCCCCTACCTCATGTTTTAAAGCTTTTATGCCGTTTTTATCCGGAAGTATCCACATGTGTCTAATGATGATATATGAATATGCGTATTTTTGATGGGCTTTCAGCTATAGAGTAGTGTGTGTAGACTACAAACTACATATACATATATTCCTAAAGCTCTATTAAGAATGCATAAGCCACACGGTGGTTTCCTTCCTTTCTGCGTTTGTACCGTGCGTAATGAGCATTATATAGGCTTCAGCCAATAGGTCTTTCTCCTTCTGTCTATTTCACAACTGCTGGTGGAGTTTTACTGCAACCTACGTTAAAAAAATATGGTTATATGCGGCTCGTAGGTTTGGGAAGAGAGCATTTTCCTTTCCATTTTGGTTCGACTCCCTTGGTACGTCGGATTGCTATTATCTTTCTTGACCATGTGCATTTTATTGGTCTCTTAGATAAAATTAGGGAACTCCAAAGTATCCTTTCTCATCTTTACACGGTTTTGCAATGATGATGATGAGGAGAAAACGGAGAAAGAGAATACTTTCAGATGAGTTTTTCAAACACGACAGAGCCATTATTTTACTGAAGCCTGTGATGGAGCTCATTTCATCGATTTTTACAAAATCGCTTCGTAAAGCTTGTCTATATTTTACCTATATTGTAGTACGGTATCTTCCCAATCCTTACATTCTCCCTTTTCCCCATTGACTTGCCGTTTTAACATAAATCGTAAAACATTTTGCAGGCAATTTTAAGAGTTATGTAGTAGAATTATTCCATGATAAAATCAGCAAATCGTGATGATTAATTTTTTATTTTATAACCTATGCCATTAATTAAGCTTTTCTGAAAATCACATATTTTTCTTTTTTCATAACAGTCCCCACTTCCAGATATGAAGGATTTAAGGGATTTCGTAGTCCATCCACCAAGTGGGAATCGCCGACTTTATTGCACCATGATTCGACATGATGATGACGCAACCCAAAGTCCCGGTACCACGTACACTTTGTATTTGGAGTTTCTCGGAGGACTAATCCCAATCTTGAAAGGAAAACGAACATCCAAAATACGACCTGAATTCGTTATCTACGACCCTCAGGCTATTGAAGGTATTATTCTCATATGCTCTGCTCAACTTCCACAAAATTTCTTAACCTTCACAATTGAACCGTGTCTTCTGCTAAAGATGAATATTCCACCCACCCTTTCATCGAAACATTATTGCTTTAATTATTTCATGCTACCATTCTTGTATTAAAAACAGGTCGAAGCTTCAGTTTTTCCCTACCCATCGGATCAGAACGAAGCGGATCTTGCGTAGGCGAAGGAGGATGTAACTGCCGTTGTCATTCCCGTCACCACGTACATTTTCATCAACAATCTAATCACGGATCTAATTCCACTGACAATGGGGTAAGCTCCACTACTTTTGTTGGAGCAACATGTTCATCAGCTACAGTCTCAACCAGCTCAGTTTCGACCAACATTTCCAATACTAGTGGAACAATGGGAGTAACTTCAGTAGCATCATCAGCATGTAAAAGTAATAGCTGTAACTCAGCGGCTAATTGTAACCATCAGCAGCATCATTGTCATTGCTGCCATCACCAACAACAGCCCAGTGGAAACACGAGTAGCAGTAGTAACACAAGCACGATGGGAAGTACAGCAGCCTCATTAGGTCTTGGACTTAGTGACAGCTCAGAATCTGAAGACGTGGAATTATGTGCTAGTCCAAGGATGCAGAGGAAACGGTATAGGAATCGACAAAGAGAACGGGAGAGATTGTTAGAGCGAGAACGTGAGAGAGAATGGGAAAGAACTCGGAGTTCCGTTCATCTCATGCCTGAACCTACTCATCCTCACCAACTCGTGTATAACGATGTACTTCCTGAGGTATGGAGAAACTTTTGGCATGATAATATTAGCTTAGCGCTCATGAACATGTCATGACTAGTAATTCATGAGGAATTTGTTATTAAAAGTTGTAAATCTGGGATTTCAGGCGATTCGGCTGGCAGAAGTAACTTCAAACATTTGGGGAACAAAATTTAAAGTCCATGGTACTTCCTCAACCTTGCCAGATAGCTTAGGTCAAGTAACGTACAAAACGTCCCTGCTACATTTGCAACCTCGTCAAATGACAGTGCTCATAACGGAGTTACGAGATGACATTTTCCTCCCGTTGGATGGTCCATTTATGCACAGCTCATATATGGAGGACGAAGAAGAGGATCTTTCAGTTGTGGTGGGTGGACCTCAATCATCATCTCAACAGCAACAGCACTTGCAGCATGGTGCATTAGTTATGCAGAATGGTGGTGGTGGTGGTGGTGGAGGCGTTAGAGGGGATATTTACACGGGAGCAAACGTTATTTATCATCCTCAAGGTGTTCCGAGAGGGGAAGACTCGCCACCAATCATTTCTACTAGTCGCTGCTACTTGCAGTCTGCTCCCTCAACAAATCAGAGTCAACAGCAAAGTGCTCATAGCAGCAGCAATGGTGCTAGTGTTGCCAGCAGCAGTTCCAATATTCCGTCGTTGGGAGGAAACTGTGCGAGTCCATATAGAAGCATTTGCAATACTGCAGGCCCGTCTAGTAGCAGTGGAGCTAGTACGAGTAGTTGCTGCAGTAGCTCAAATCATCTGCATTACTATGCTTCATCATCTACAAGTACTACTACCACGAAATCCGATTCCATACAACCTTTTGACATGGATGATCAAGATGAATTTCCCTATGTGGATCTCACAGTTAATGCGGATCTTGTCAATTTTAGGTAAGTTCCTTTTAAACCACACTTTTTATCACCAGATGAAAAATGGCAATGGCTTTTTTAATCTCATCCTCTTCTTACACCTTTCTTATAGGGAAACTCTCAGGAGTGGTTTCAATAATGAAAGTATCTCCGTCTCAGCAGCTGCTGCTATGGCAGGTAGAGATCCCATTGGGATCCATAACTTTGTTTCAAATTGTCGAAGCAGCATGTGCCAAGTGTGTGAAACGACGGGAATGCTCTCAACCTCGCCGCAGACACCAGTCAAAGTTGCTACTACAACTGTTGGTGGAGGAAGCTCTGAAATTTCTGTTGACTTGTCGGAGAAAGTCATCCAGAGAGTTAAATATGGCTTAACAAGAGCTCAGATAGAGAGAGTGGTGGATAATGATGGGAACTCAGCAACATCGATGGTTGGAGGTGTTGCAACCAGCACTCCCAGTCCTCCAAGAGCCTCCTCCAGATCTATTAGGAGTCCAAAGAAAGTGAGTGGTGTTGGAACAGCGTCTACTACGACAAACCAAGGGATTTCTAGATTACCTGCTTCCTCTCATAATCATTATACTTCATCTGTATCTGCTGAAGTTGGACATTTACAAGCTGCAGTGTCAAATGTTAGTAATACTATACCACCTGCATCATCATTATCAGCCCATCAGCAACCACTTCATCCGCAGCCGGTTCCAGTAACTGCACCCATGTTTGTTCGTCGAAGCATGAGTGCTTCATACCTAGATAATGTGGATAGGAATGTTGTGTTTTCTCTGGATGTGGTTGGGAACGACGCAGCACTAAACTCTCCCCCGAAAAGACTGGTACTGATTAAGAAAAGGGATCAAGGGAATAATGAAAATGGAAATGGTGGCACTTCATCAGCCTCTGGGGGCAAACCAAGACTTAAAGATTGGGGAAAAAGTAAAAGTTGGGATTCTTGTGATCTAAGTGGTTGGAAGAAGGCTAGCACTGGAGCCGGAAGCACTGTATCAACAACGTCCATGTATCGAAGAGAAGTACCTACAAGTTGTTGTCCAAAATGTCGCTTTCCAAGTACAGAACCTGTAAAAAGTTGTGTGACGATGGCTGAGCCACTTCTCCATTGTCGTGCAAAGGTGCCTATGACTCCAGCAAGAAGGAATATGATGACAAATTGTTCCACAAGCAGAACATCACAGTTGATTCAAAACAGCTCTGGAAATCTAAGCACGTCCTCAAATAGTAGTGGTAGTAGCAACAAAAGTATGAGTAGCAGAGAACAAATGTTATCAGTCGATGACGTTATAGAAGTTGTCAGTGACTCTTCTCCAGCCCATGCTTCTTCCGCTCCAACACCCCAGTCCACCCCTCCACCGCCCTCAACAGTTCACAGAAGATCACTGAGCTTGTTGACACCGCTGCTAAGACGAAGGGAGATGCTTAACGCTGCTAGACAACAGCAATCGGCTGATAACACGTCTAATAAAAACAGAAATGCTGGTAGCAGCTCGCAAAACACCACCAACCACCCACACAGCTCAACTTTCATTCCACCAGGCTCTCCACAGCATCAGCCTAGAAGTAGCCCTTCAACTCCAGCTACACAACGACGATCTAAACAAAGTTACCTGTCTTCAGCATCCTCTCCATTCCGACAGCTTTTTGTCAACTCCCCTCTCCTCACAAGACGGAAGAATAAAGCAAACAACGCTAACACTGGTAGTGGAACCGTAAATAAGGGTCTGCGGAGACGATCCATTATTGATAGTTCAGATGACGAAGCAGCCATTGAAGAAGGCAACTGTGCTAGCAATAATGGCAATGTTTCCACACAAAATCAGAGTTCAAACCAAGCCATTTCATCTACTGGTTGCCCTGCATGTGAAGGAGCTCCGTGTGCTCACTGTGTACCTTGTACATCTTGCCGAGATTGTGAGATGTTTCATCGATCTTTATATCATCAGAAGGTAATCTAATTTGGAATTTGTTTTTGTAACATCAATATTGATCCGGAATTTATTGCTTTCTCTATTGGGTACCGAACAGTTAACCTATTTTCAAACGTATTTTGATTCAGATGGGGAAAAAGAAATTGCCATATACAGAAACCTGTCCAATGGCTCCTAGGAGAAGGGAATTTTTGATGCACAACAAGGCTCCTATGTGGAACGAAAACTCTCAAGTCTACCAGTTAGACTTTGGAGGTCGCGTCACTCAAGAGTCAGCCAAAAACTTTCAGATTGAATTTCGGGGAAAGCAGGCAAGTACTTTTCAGAAGTCACCAAGGGCGTTAGTTAGAAGGATACATATATGTACGGTGCTATAACTCCAGCTTTCTTTTTTCCTTTTTCCTCACAGGTAATGCAGTTTGGAAGGATTGATGGTAGTGCATACACATTGGATTTCCAACAACCCTTTTCGGCGGTCCAAGCATTTGCTGTAGCTTTGGCTAACGTAACACAGCGACTCAAGTGATACTCCTTACATTCCAAGAAGTATAATACATCCCTTGATGATATTATATTGTACTCTTAAAGAATTAAGGTCGAGTATAAAAGTGAAAGCGTGTCCTGCAGAGCCAAAATTATATATTATGAGAACTAAAGTAACTGCTTTGTTATAATTAGAAACTAATAAGATGGAAATTCCGAATGAATTGCAATGCTTATCTACGTTACATTTACCAATATAGAATGAAGGTAAAAGTGGTAGTAGAAACGTTGTCACTTAGACTTTAGAGTTCGGAGAGGCTTCCTTTCTTTTTAAAGGATTACAAATGAAGGTGGAATGGTTGTAATGTATGCATACATTTTATACGAATATGCAAAAGCTATTCAAAAATCTCATAAATATACTAATACTATTTAGTATAACTACTATCAACTATTCAAAATACAGTTACAAAATGCACACAGCCGAGCCGATTTGTGGGAAATTGGAGTCCACCCATATGATACCGACGCCCAGTTTGTGAATTCTGAAACGAGTTCAACATATTCCGAGATTGTGTAAGCATTTTCAAATGCTTACTGATAACAAAGTACGTTTACTAGCTTACTAAAAGAATATTGACAACCATGATCAGATAAAACAAAAAAAAATGTGCTAAGTGCCAATGGCATAATAAGCATGCTGCTTACAGATCGTAAATAGTACATGTAGTAGATGTACTCTTAGAATATGATCGAAATTAAATTCTCATCATATGAAAAGGAAAAGTCCGTCTTTTAAGTTACATGTATGCTGTTATATAACGAGCTAAATTATATAATACAATGTGTAAACGTAAACTATGGTAGTAAATCTTTTGGTTAGAAAGCTTTTACTGCAAACAACCAAAAAAACCACCAACAAACATGGATAGAAGGAAGGTGTTTTAACAGTAGCTTGTTATACTGAAAACGCATGTCCATAAATTGCATTCTCATTAAATAGAAAGAGTGTAGTTTTAATGTTATAAAATACTTTCCATTTTTAAACTCATGATGCATCCAGACTTTATCTCCTTAATTTATATACTTATTAATTAATTTTTCAAGTTATTGCTTTAAATCTTGTATGGTGTTACCGTTACCTCAATCGTGATTTTTACTATAGATCTCATTTTTGTGATGTTATCTTCAGAATGCATACGTGACAAACGTTACAACTGTGTTCGCATAGTTTAGCATACCGCTTTTTTAGCTACTTCATACTTGTGTTCCAGTTTCCAGTAACTTGAATGACTGATGTATAATTAATTATATTAGAGCAATCAACATGACGAAAACGGAGAGATAGATTGTTTAAAAAGCAAGGTGCTTTGCATACATATGAAGTTAATCATTAATTGCTTGATGTCACAATTTTCGTATAAAGAGTATGAACAGTACAATATGTAGTATGGTTTTTAGTGAATTGGAAAGCTGAAATAAATATAAAATGTAAGGGTTATATAAAAGTTTTACTATCAAGACAAAAGTCCATGGGTGAGCTTCTCGTAGGCGTCTTGGTAGGAAAAGCAATGCGTAGGCAGAACTGGATGAAATTCACGTTTGTTATTTACAACACCGTGTTGAAACAGTTTCAGCTTTTCGACTTCTACGATAATCATTTTCATGTCAATCAGTTATGTTTTGCTTGCGCATACATAATCACATTATTTATCCAAGATGATGCGGGTGCAGCTTGTAATTAAGACAAATCGCTTTGTTGCTTTTGCTATTATGTATTATTATATGGGTAGGCTGATGTAAACTAATGGAATAAGACTATGATTTAAGGAATGTTTCTGAATCTCCCGAAGAATATTTTCAGTTATCTGAAAGGTATTTTTAAATTGATCTAATATTGATGTGTCAAATAAGTGTACATATAAATTTAGTTTTGAAAGAAAATTGTATCAGTGTCACCGTCCGCTCATGTGAAGAGCTGAAGAATTTAATTGGCAGCGTAAACGATAATTGCAAACATGTACACAAAATCGTCATAATAAACTGTTCTTTCTGTATGCGTGTAAAAGTTTAACAACTCAACGTAGTTTCCTGAATTTATTTCCAGAAATTCCATACAAAACATCATAACCATAATCAAATGCAATCATCGTATATAAATGTTATAAAGATGTAAAAATGAGAGCACCATTTGTCATCCATTCTCATATAAATGACAGAAATGTGTGTAACTAACTTATAATACTAATATATAACTTAAAAAATAAGTTACCCGATCTTAAACGCATCGACTGATTAACTGACTACTACAAAATAAATACCGGGCATACCAGGTACAATGTTTACCACAATTAAGTAATAATATCATTAAATGCCATCACATAAGCCGACTGAAAGTAGGGTTCGTTATCAAACCATTTACCCAGTACCTTCGAAAAGTCGGCAATATCTCCCGTTTTATATTCAGGATCATCCAGAATCATCAAAACTAGGGTGCGGGTTAAAATGACTTCCGCCTAAAATAAAAACAATTATGGCTAATTATTGTAAAATAACACTTTAAGGTGCCGTGATTTCCTGATTCATGCATAATTTTTAAGGTGGGAAAATGAAACGCTTACATCTGTCCTGTTTTGCGCAAGGGCAACTAAAATGGTTTCTTTAATTTTCGTAGCAGAATCGGAGTTCTTCAGTGTTTCTACATCCATTTGAGTAATCAGTGCCTCTTTGAATTTAGAGTCAGATACAGAAATATCTTCCCCACAACTTTTAGCATCCCTCAGCTTGTTGGAAAGGTGAAAAACTGCTTCATGGGTTAAGACAAATGGAAGTAACCACTACATACGAGTAAAAGGGAATCAATTAAAACTAATATGAAAATAATGGTTAACAATTATTTAAAGAAAGATTATCATGAAAAATATTTTCATTACCTTTAGATCCTCATAAGCATTGACTGCTTCTTTAGCCTCCTTATGGTTTCCTTTCATCATGGAATCAACGCAATATTCCAGTCCAAAAAGCTGCATTTTTCTAATGTCACCACACTTGGAAGCCAAATACAT